>JAQGAO010007146.1:0-11571 GCA_034697705.1 Ommatoiulus sabulosus
CACGCTAGAGAGCCATTGGGGGCGCTCTCGACCACCTTCTCGTTCATTGGCCAACGCCCAGAGCAATTTCCGCCCCTTTTTTTACCTGGAACTCTCGGAATATGGCCAATCGGAGTCCGTCCAGTAAGTCCGGAGTATGGCTCGCCGTTCCGTAGGTCCTCCGTGGATGTGTTCCATTAATTTTATTCCTTATCAAGCTGTTGAGATTGGACCTTTCATGTAATTGTTCATGGCTAAATCTTTAGCTATAGATTTAAAGTAGATTTAAGGCGGTGCTAAACCCCATACCTGTAATGCTAAAATCGGAAATTTATTCCACCAGACAAAATAGTGGATACTCGCGATTAACCTTCCCCCCATGATTTGTGGAGTTTTGTTTATGAGCAAAAAATGTTTCATGGAGCGTTTCAAATAATTCAGCAGCATGGCACGCGCTATGGAACGCCGCTACGAGTTCATGTTCATTGGACCTATGCGCCTAAATCTTACTTGAATTTTTAAAATTAAATGGTAAAGTTAACGATTTAAGGAACCTGAGATTAGAAAGCACCTTTCTACAATAAATAAAAAAATTACGTGAATACAGAATATTTCTCTTACGGGGTAGGCCTATACATTCCTGATTTATGCATTTTAGTTGTTTGCGCCATCTTATGGGCAGTTACATAAGTTTCCTTCTGCTGAAAGCGAAAGCCGGGTTTAAATATACAGTGTAAATGTAGGTTGCATGTGACAGAAGTTGGGTAAATGAAGTTGTCAAAGCTGTACACAAAATATCCACCAATCAGAAGTTGTACATTGTACAAAGGAACAGTCAGGGCAAAACAGCATTGTGTTTACTTGGTTGTCTGTTTCTCCATGAAATGGAACACACAAGGGTATGTCATCGAGCAGCTACGTATCAGTAGCAGATTTGGATTGTCAGCCATTTGCCAAGACACATCCGTTTACAATTGGTTAGCATCATCATCGCGCTTGCGCACTATCAACAAAAATGGCCGATACCGATAATTTGCTACTCGATGACATACCCTAATATTCCACGGTTGCCATGTTTTCAACAATTTCTGGTTCAAAAGTTGACCAAAACAGGCTCGTGTTCGCGCCCTTTCTAAGCAGAAACTAATCTTGGTATATATAACTTTTTTTTTCTGACCTTTTCTGCAAACTAAAAACGAAGCAGATATACACCTTGACCTTTCGCCTCATATGTTGTTTTTGGGGGGGTTGGAGCGAGCGCGTGTGCAACCCTGCTTTTGGTGATTAGGTTCCTCTCATCCCCCCCTTACCTCAACAAATCTCGTAAATCCTCGCGTTATCTCCAGGCTCAAATGTTGTTAAGGCCCTCTTGGGCTTAGGACCATCATTTGCTTCGGCTCAAGTACAAGTCCCCGTGGCCAAAAACCTGGGAAAAAAAGGGAGGGGTTAAGGGGCGACGTTCCGGTCACCTCAAGATTTATGGCCTTTAAAAACTCGCCATTTATTAAGTAGCAAGAATAGAGTTGGTGGGGCTCCCCATGGCCCGGGGCGACCCCTAGCTCCAATGTGGAGCAACTATCCGCCAACAAGTCGATTTATGAGCCCAGTCTAATAACGGGGTAATAATATTTAGGGGGCGAGGTGTGTACGGTCCTAACTTTTGTAATACGCGCTTTTGATGGGCACATTAGACTGCTTAATGAATGAGCCTTTTACATGTAAAAATAACGAACCAAAAAAAATTGCGTTTTGCGTGTGAAGTTCTTAGATAGTAAAAAAAGGTCTTTGTTAGCTGTTTTGGGACACGAATGGTGCAGGGTGTCCTAGAATGCGCTCATTATGCATAGTGCTAACGGTGTAGAACCGGGTGAGTAGCCTAATACATTTTATTAACGCTTTGAAATAGTATGCAAGAATATTCATGTATAAGCTACTTCGAATCGTCGACGAATTTACTGGCTAGATCACTACTGAAAAAATTCCAAAGTGATAAAATATATTGCCAATACTGTACAATGTATATGAATCGCAGAATTCTTACCCGAGTTTTGAAATAAATTTTTCTGCGAAATTTATGCATTCGTGCAAAGTTTAGTAATCGACTAATCGAGTAGTCACTTATTCGTATTTATGAGTATAAACATGTTTGGTAACTAAATTTTATTCTTGTGTTTTTATATCTAAAATATGAATTCTAATATTTTAGATATAAAAACACAAGTATAAAATTTAGTTTTGCGCGTTGTTAAAATAGCGTTCTTCCTAGCTTGGCACTTTGGAGCTTTGACAGCTTTCGAAATTATTAACGAAATTCAGTTTTCGATTACCAAATTTTGCCAAAATCAGTCAAAATTGTTTGCTGCAGGACGGCGATTTCCATGCAATTTTCATGAATTTCGCACTAAAAGCCATCGTTTTTTTTTTCTCGTACATGTATATATAATTCATCTGTAAACATTTCTGTAAAGTGTTTGTATGCAAAGTGTTTACTATGCTGATACAAATGGTCCCTATATAGCTTTCTATCGAGCTCTTACAGACTTGATTGCATCTGAATATTACATACTTTGTCTAACATTATATTACCAAAAAACATTTTGGAGCACCTGTAATTTTCTCCCAATACTTCGTCATTTTCCTCTCTTTAAAAATGTTAAAGACGATCGTCCGGTTTCCCCTCCCTGCATAAACGCTCTTTTAAACTGTCCGGCACATCACAAACCTGTTGGTCAAGGAGGCCCATCTTAATTTCGCGTATGGAAAATGGGGGTTGATGGGGGGAGGGGGGTCGTCCATATAATACCCGTATCTTTAATTGGATCCGTGTTGGCGCATTGTCCGTAGGCGCGTCTATTGTGTCGCCCCCTGCACGAAGCCGAGGGGTCCGAAGGGGACCCCCCGCGGCCTCCCAACCAACTCGGACACGCACCCCTAGCTACAGCTCCTCTTTTTATTATTATTATCATCGTTATTCCCAAACCCCGATACACGAAGGTAGGAGCGCCTTTGCAAATGATGCTTACTTTAGAGGTCCTTCGAAAAAAAAGTTTGCAGTTTTAAAGGCGATGGAGTGAAATTTAGCGTGAAATCCGAAATGGCCCTAAAGGTATTTCCAAGGGCTGGAAGGAACTCCTGCATCGCTGGAATTTCGAGGAATTTTAAGGACCCGTGCAGGTTAGTTGTGTTTTTTTAACATATGAGCAAACCTTCTATAGTTATAGGAAAATAATGTGAAAATTTCTGAAATTTTAATAATAAAGATAAAATTGGTTGTTGCCAATTTTTCATTTGCAACAACCAATGATATCAGAAGTTATAGTTATAGTTTAATTTTACGTTATATATTATATACTAATTGGAGTTCTCATAAATGTTCATGGTGAAATGATGATGTTACATACTTTTTTTTAATTTAGAATTTTACAAATAATTTTATTTACTTATGCATGACGATAATTGCTTTATAGAACAAATTGTGTTTCGTGTAATTTTGACTTTCTTGTAAAATATTATATAGGAGATGATTTAGAAGTAATTCTAAAGATGCGAAATAACATTCTATATTTTAAGTTGGTTTAATATTTGTTTATTTTAGGCCTAATATAGATAAAAAAAATGTTTTCCGATTTATTTACAAACTAAAAATTAACTTATAAATCTACACCACGTTCAAATGTGCTTCTGGTTTTATACAAAACGCTAATAGGTAAATGTTAAAAATAGGCGACAATTTTCTCAATGTTTTGAAAACTTGAGAGAAAATTCTGTAAACATTTTTTAATTGTTTTTTTTTAAATGTTCAACATTTTCTCACTGGTTTAAAAATACACACTGTTCATGTTATTTCATGTTGACGATACACTACACGTATAATCATAAAATGTGCCGTTTATCTGGACTTAATTTATAAATTTTTCCATGTAAACTTTGCATGGCAAATTACGAAAAAAATTTCAAACTAATAATTTATTTCAAAATGTCAGTAAAAAAATAATATTCTTCATGAAACCCACTATATTTTAAAACTATTTTAAAACCATAAGCATTTTAAACGATAACTGAACGAAAACTTTTCAAGCAGTGCGTTTTTGATTCAACGCACGATGAAGCATGCATCATAAATCTAAAAGTCTTAATGTACATTTTAACTTTGACCAAAATTGCTTATAATAAAAAAATAATTTATTTTTGACCCATTATTATTGTTCCAACATTTTTGAACTTATGCGTTTATAGCAAATTTCTACAAAATGCATGCGACATTGGGTCACCATAAGGTCATGGCTGTAATTGATCAATAAATGTTTAGGGCTTAATTAAAGCGTTAATTATCGCTTGTGATCAATATGAATAAAAAAAATTGAAAAAAATAATAATCACAGTATATATATATATATACCGACCATTTAGATTAAAAAAAATGATAGCATAAAAATTATTTATTCTTTAATATAGTTCATTAAGGAAAAGCCGAAAAAAAACCCAACAAAAACAATCAGTTTGGAGCAGAATATGGGGTCCTTGCAAACATTAGAATTTTTCATCAAGTTTAATTTCCAGACAACTAATGGTAATTGCAACGTCATCTGTTTATGAAGCTTCATTAACGTGTTAATGTCTTGTTAAAATTAACATCATTTCACCGAATTGTCCATTATAAAATGCACATGCGAATGCTTCAGTGTCGATGGGCCTGTATACATGTATAATTGGCATATAAATGTCGCATTATGTTAATTCAACGAATTACCGGTGGCCATGCATATATTGTAATTAAGCTTAAATAGACTTCCACGATTTTCACAATATAGACTATCCATGCACGATTATATTTCAGTGTATATATATGCACCTGTAGTTAAGTCAAGAATAATAACCGAGAAGTTAATTTTAATATACTGCATAGGAATAAAAGTTAAAAAATAACGCAATATGATCAATTTCTTTAAGGCGTATAAAGTTCTTATACCAAGGGAGGAACACTAAGGTCTGAGTGATGCATTCACTGATTAAATCCGAATCCATGAACGGTTAAGATGAACTTGATATTAAAGAGTTGGCCAACTATATCCTTTTTTAACGGCCCGTTAAAAACTGCCGTCATCAGTATATATAACGCATGGTGCAACCACAAAGTTTAAACCTGTAATTCCAAAAAATTCAAAAAATCATCGATCCTGCTCTGTCACATATACAGTGTATATATATATATATATACTTGACAGACAACGTTTAAAAATGTAAACATTATATAAAATTCCTCTATATATACTGTATGGCAAAAACTATATACAGCGAGAATTTTTTTTCGAGCATTTATTTTACAGCAAATTCAGTATAATAATTTTTTTAAATAATATATACGTATATAAAGATTAAGGAAACAACTCGAAAATAATAATTAAAAAAAAAGCTTAAAACAATCCAACAACGATCAAAGAAAACTTGTTAAAATATTTCAACCATTTTTACTTTCGTGACTTAATTTCACGTTATTGAAATGATTTTTCGAAATTTAAACACTGGAGGTATACAGTACGTGGCATGCCCCCATGCACGCCGAATACCAAGACCCTAACAAAATGATTTTTCTCAAATATAATAATTAGACAGGGCGTGATTACTCATGTCATTTCAAGTTTTTATTTTTATTAAGGGGCCCCTTTAATCCTTACCACGTTATCTATATACGCTCTATAGGCCTATATGCCAGTTGCTGGGGTTGAGGAGAACGTGTTTTTACCTTTAAGAATTAACTACCAAAAATTCCTTTCATAGTCGAGTGGTCAGCGCTAATTTATCGCGCATGCCTAGAGCTGGTCAGTGACTATAGTGGTCCCCCCTCAGGATGACATTTCTATATAAAAAAAACGGCAAAAACGACGAGAATTTGTTCATTTCGGTAATCCTCATGTTTTGCAACACGAGATAAAAATCGCGAAATTAACCGCGACATGAAATGCCCTTACGCGTATACGAAGATAAAAATTCAGAGGGGAATTTTTGCTAAAAAGAATAATGGCCGCATGGTTGCACGAATCTCCGTTACATTTTATCCTCCGATGTAGAAATTGATCGTGATGTCATTTTCCAAAAATGGGACAATTCTGAAACGTTTCAAACTATACAGTATATATCTGCATGCATGGTATACATGCAGAAATTTATATATGAAACTATTGAAAATTATAGATTATTTGGTGCAACGTGTAAAAATTGGGAAATTTTGAATACGAGAAATTACATGTATAATGGGAATATTTCACTATATATTTTACAAGCTATTCAAAGATGTATTCAATTAATTTAACTCTGCATATAATGCGTTAAGTTTGTCTTCATGCACGCAAAACGTTCAAGAATATTCATATTGAACAATTTTGTAAAAAAAATTCAGAATATCATCAAATAAGCAACTGTCCAATTCAGCGAATTCCTCCCAGACTATTTTATGATAAATACAATATATACCCATATATATATATCTGAATACCGTATATGCATGCATGCACAATTACCATTAAATTTTTATATACATGTATCTGATATTTGCAAAATTTTACCAATATACTGTAGTAATGACGAGTTCAGACGGAATATCTTAAATTTCCCAACATTTTGTCTAAGTTTGTCAATATAGCTTTAGAATATATAACTGTAATTCTTCACAATATAGTTTAGAAATATCGTTTATTTTTTTTTAAATTCGTGTAAGTTTTTTTCTTGCATTTTAAATGTGCGGGAACATTTACTGTATATATTTTAAAAGTATTTTGCACAACTATGATATTGGTATACATATACAGTATTGTATATATACTGCATGCATATAAACATGGTGTTTCTCCCCTCAATTTTTTTTTTTAAATTTCTCGATTTTCAGGATTGCTCCGATTCATATTTCTGGTATTTCAGTAAATATTCCCGCATTTTAAATCTCAATTGTCCAAATTTCACAGCAGAAATAACGTATATATCAAAACGTATATAATCCCAATATATTATGTCAGTCAAAAATTGTCACATATCTTAATTCCTTCACGAAACTTATACTTCTTAAATTTCGAATCTCAACATTTTCCAAATCATGTTTCCTCCAAATCTGTTTCTTCTCGTTTTCGCCGAAAAAATTCATCAATTTTCTTAAAATCTAACAGCGAACTTAGCACTTTCAGAAATACTTTTCCACAACTGCATTGAAATGAAGTTTTTCCCTCAAATTCCCCAGTTGATAACCGTTTCTATTCATTTTCCTGAAATTTCAGGAAATATTCTCGCTTTTTAAAACGTGTTGCCCAAATTTTACAACAGAAATTTGACCGTTCATAAGTATACGCTTTTTCAATATTTTTGTTTTGCAAAACATTAAATTTCACATCTCAAGAAACCTAATCAGGTATCTCAAAACGATAGAAAAACAAATCCATATACAGTACACCCAACATTCTATTCCCCAATAAACAATTGCAATTCACGCACGATTTCCTAAATTTCAGTATAAACATTCTCGTCGCATGCACCAAGTTTTTTCACTCTCCAAATTTCTCAGTTTCTCACTTTGTTTTCCTTCACACATGCCTTCCATTTCTTGAACACGGCGTGACACTTCAGCAGCGCCACCTAACGCCGACAGAATAAAAGTCCGTATAGAACGCTAATTTGGGACCATTTGCTAGGGCGAGTGTCGCTCATTAGCTGCTCTGCACCGATAACGCTAAAAAAAAGGCTAATGAACGGTGCGTTTTCCCATCGATTAATTAGGCCTATCTATCGCGTTATTTCGTGCGGAAATCGTGTCCCATCTATAATAAAAAGCGTATCGCAATGAAATTGAAGAAGACGAAGAAAAATGGCCGATCGCAAAACGAGATAGCTTTGAGGAGAAGCGAAGTTCTTGAACACCTGCGGAGGACGAAATAAAAACAACAACCCAGAGGAATGCCAAAAATGAAGAAAAGAAAGCCCAAAAGGAGAGATAGACGAGGGGAGAGAACAGGAGGAACAGGACCTGCACGTATACACCAACAAAAAAAAACATGTCCATGTATACTCCGATCGACGACTGATTTTTCAGCATAAGCTCGACGGGCTCATTTTGCACAAAAAAGTTCCCGCTTATCTATCGGAACGTATCAATTGTATCAATTCATTACACAATCTCTTGGAGGGGATCGGGAAGCCTGGATCCCCGTTTATTCGATAAATCAATATGGATATAATATGCGATTAAATTGCACGTGTTCGATTAGGAAACTTCGTTGACTCGGTTATGTAAAAAAATTAAGAAAATTTTATCCAGGTTATTTGTCGTATTAAGAACTTCTTAAAACTGTTCCTGAAACAGCTTAAGAGTCGAAAATAATATACATGTATATACATATAGGGGAACTCATGGCAGATGCTTTACGTTTGGCAGTCGTGAAGTCACGTGTGAAAAATCGCTATATGCTAATTGGTATCAAAATTCCTTCAAAATTATCGCTGTTTTCAAACATAATGAATGTTTTGGTAATTTTGGTAATTTGAGTACGAGACTTCACGACTGCCATAAGCGTCATTTGGAGTAAATTGGAGTACATGTATACCCCTATAATATATTTTTTTGGAAATTGGGTAATATCTAAATGCGCGCGAGGTGATTTTGAATTGCCACGGACAAAGTGGCAAGAGGAAATTTATTAATTAATAAATTAATTTTATTAACTTGATGTAAGAGAAAGCTGTATCCATGCAAGTAATCTCTAAAATTTCGAAATATATTTCTCGTATATGTGTCACTAAACATTTCAATCGATGCAACTTTACTAATATGCTTGATTGGCTGAATTTTCGAAATGGAATGATATCTAATGTATATTTATAAAGAAAATATTTATGTGAGTGTGTTTGTGGCAGGTCGGTTTGAATGTATGTATCCGATTAATACAATTAACCGATTATGTGCGATTAAATTTTAAAAAAATGTCCGATTAATCTTTATCAAAATGTCTGATTAAATCTTTAACAAATTGTTAATCCGAAAATACGTACGAATGCCGACACTAAAAATGCTAAGAACATCATCGTAAGAAGTGTACTGGATGACGTCATCAGAATATTAGTAACGGTCCGGAAAATGCCGGGCTTTTCAGCATTATGATTTTCTTTATGATATACAAATTAATCAGGTTGCAATACCGCATAATAAAAGGACAATGGGCAACTTCCGAAATTAATTTGAATTGTGTCTGTACAGCCCGGGCAAAGCCGGGTTTTCCGGCTAGTACTATATAAAGTAAGAAAAATGTAGTTAAATTGGTTGATTCATTAAATTAGTGCAATTTGAAAATATATATACAGCAATTTACTTTTCATAAAATAACCTCAAAGAGTTGGATTTCTTTTAAGGATTTTATTTTGGTATATATATAGTTTAATTATACCACGCATAATTAGTTGAATTCATATAGCATATCTAACATTTCAATTCGTAATTTAACGGCAAACTCATTTCTACAAATCCCGCATCATTAACTAATATTTAATAAAGCGTGTATATATCCCATCTTTTGTTGTGAAATTTACCTAAACTTGCCAAACTTTTTGCGAAATATACTTTAGCTATTAAATCGTTAATGTTTTCACAAATATCTTTTTCCGCCTATATATACTGAACTTCGCATGACTGCAGCGAACAGACCGTTCAAATACAGTATATGTATTAATTTGTTGTGAATTTTTTCACATTTTAGCGCCGCACCATATCTGAAAGTCATAAATATTATACCAGCAGACCATACTCTGGTTTTTCAAGCTTTTTTCCAGCTTTGGGGCGCACAATGAACGCTGAAATCAGCGTGATGGTCTGTGTGCTTGGTGGCGGCACTGCATGCGTTGTGCTATATATAGGTGAAACATTCCGTGTAAAACCTTCCATATGCGCATTAGCATCTCATGATAAGCGCAGGACACGTTTTTTGGGTACATATGTGCATGGCTACACTTTTGACCAATAGTGATCTGTGATGTGCCACTCTGTCTTAAAAATCTGCTTTCGGATTTCCAAAAAAGAATGTAAGCTCAGCCTTGCTCGGCTAAGCTTTGTTCGTGTGCGCCCTCATAAAACGCACGCCGCATTCTTATCCCGCTTGGTGGCGCTAGTGTACGCCGCGTGGTAAGCGTCTGCAATAAGCATTCTGTGTATTCTTACCCATATACACGTGATGCAACTTATTTGCAAAAAGTATAATTTAATCTGTGCATTAATAAAAATTGCTGCATTTTTGTAGCATAAATGTCGTGAAAAAGTCAAATTTCAGGCAATTTTAGACATGTCTAAAGGTAGTAACACACTAAGAAAACAAACTGAAAAATGCTTTCCGAAACTGAAAACTCATGCAGTTAACGTAACTGGAAATCCCAATTCGGATAGACTAACCGGCTTTTCGAATTTGCATCCCATGCAGTTTCGGAAACCAAGTTTCAGTAAGTTTCCTTTGTGTGTTGCCGCCTTAAAAATACTATTCAATTGGCTGAAAATTAAAGCATTAGAATTCAAATTTATAATAAAAGAAGTAAAAGGGGGGAAAAAAACAACTATTGCTATAAGATGCTAAAATTCCTAAAAATTCGGATATTTAAGAAAGCCAAAATTAAATGTTTTAAGCGCGAATGGTGATGACACTATGTTATTACCGTATATAGTTTAGACCTTGGTCGTTCATGCCGACAATTCATGACTATATGAGAGTTTCTAAAGACATTTTGAATATATACATGAACTTTCTTTTTTACTTGCAAAATTCAATTTTCACTTCATAATGGATCTTTTTTTTCCCGATTTTGCATGCATATATCCACCGTTTTGGTCAACGCATTCTTGGATATACACGAATGTGAAATTGATTTTTTTCGGGATAAAATTGAATATTTTGCCCCTATTTTTAACAGTGATGCACTCATTACTATATAACATTTAGCCTATACGCGCAGCATATACATGTACATATACTTAAATTTATGGCCCTAGATATAAGTGTAGCCCCATAATGCATTGCACTTATGATTATAACAATTTCGGGGGTTTGATTATAGCACTGCCCAATTAATCACGGCCGCGCTCCATTATCACCGTAGTCATTAGCGCAATTATTTCGAGCCAACTTCCAGTAGTTTATAACTTTTCAAAATAAAATGTATAATTATAATTCAAGGGGGCGCTGTGCACGGAACATGCCATGGGTGCCCCTTGAATTACACCGAAAAAAGGGGAGAGACTGGGCCTACAGTTTTTATAACGAACAAACTTGAAAGGTGTAGCGAAGTGAAATTGCTACATGTGAATCTTTGTGAAATTATAGTTTACTTTTATATTGATTCAACTTTCAATCGTATATACGCCATGGCCCTATATAGACATAATTTTCAATTAGTGATTTGAACTACTTTTTTTTAATGTATTTCAATGTTCGTGACTATATTCGAACTCGTAACTGCTTCTAACAAAAGATTGCTGACAAATTTCCACATACACATCCCGCTTCAGAAGTGACGCATGCAACTCCCCCCCCCCCCCCTCCACCTGCCAAATGGTACTAATCTACTGACTACAGG
>JAQGAO010007147.1:0-11569 GCA_034697705.1 Ommatoiulus sabulosus
TGAATAAAGGGGCATGGCCCCGAAACGTCGCTAGGCAAATCTGCTGACTGGTCGCTGTTGTTCGTTTTATTTATTATCCTACCGACCACTTGAAGATGGCTTCATTTATTCTTACTGATAGTTGGGAGTCTTGTGAAAGACTAAATCATAACCAATATAGTCAGCAAATAGTTTTATTCCATATGAGAAATTCACAAATAGTCTTTCAAAAATTCTCAGCACGTTTCTTTCATCCACAGAAATTTTATGTTTTTGAAGGACGCATTTCGCGTATATAATGGTCAATCAACACCTATCTTAGAAGTAGACTTGTGTAATGTACGATTGTACAGGAATTAATGAAAAACTTTTACCGTTATTTGCAGTTTCATAAATTCAAGCTATGAATCGAATAAAACCCGTTAAGGTTATCGGGGAAGGAGGGTTGACATACAGGTTTTATTAGGTTAGTGCAAAGGGAGAGGGGTAAATCATTTTTCGAGTTTAATTTCACAAATATCGATTTCATGAAGAAAACGTATAGAGCTCTCTTTTGGGAAATCTTTCTGAACAATTTTGGTCAGATGCATATTTCGATAAAACGAACCGTTGCATTGCTAAGATCAGATTCGAGCCCCAAAAGCGTGGTCTGCTAAAGAGGGGTAAATATGTAAGTCCGCGGAGGCAGCAGAGTCGCGAGTTGGACACCGTAGTGGGGTTGGCTGCAGGCCTTAAATTATCCCAAATTAGCATAAACTAGAATATTACGATGCAATACATCTTATGCAGAGTTACGTACGAGTCTACATCACGTGATCTTTTCATCGAAACTGCCTCCGGGTGATTTTCGCCTTATAAATGAAATGTCACGTGATAAATGCATGATGACGAAATCTGCATTAGGTTCGTTGTTCAAGGAACATGGAAATCAACAAGAAAACCCATGAAGTCGGAAAGGTCATTGAAACCGGAAATTTATCCATTGGATGTACAGAATATTAGTTGACATTTACCCTGTGCTCCTCGAATAATTTAACCTATATTATTAATTGAATTTTTTAAACCGCTACCAGAAAACTTCTGATGATAGCTTTGAAAATTATCAATATTGCGAACATTTTTAACAAAAATTTCATTTATTTAAAATTTTATTTGAAATTTACAAAATATTTTAATTTAAAAGCTTCATCTCACTTGAATGTAACATGTTTGTTTTTAAAAATTCGAAAACGCCAAGTTGATAAGTGTTGAAGGTGTTACTTATTGATAAAGACCTCCAAGACTCCTGTGATTCTGAGGATTTTCTACCTTATAGGCATGCAATTGGGAATTTTCCCAGCGAAACAATTACGATTCTAAAAATTCTAATAATGCTAAAAGATGCATGAAAACAATTTTTCTTCACGATTATATAGAACTTAATAGAAGTTATGAACTTGCTTTTCTTAACAAGCTCATCAATTCGTTACATTTTGCCTTTTTATCAAACAAATAAATAAATAAAAATGAAATTATTCCAAGCACATGTTCTCAGGTTCAATTATATGAATATAACGATTCTTTTTTCTTCTAATTTTGAAAACCAATGAATGATTTCTCTTTGTGAAGAATTTTTTTTCCCCGTAAGTAATAGTGTATTCACTGAGAATTCTCAATTTGTAGCATTATATAAAAGGGAAATTGGGAAAAAGGGAAATTGGAGTAAAACTATATAAATTCTTAATTGAATAGCAGTTTTCGTTGTTATTTTTGATTGTGATCTACAGCGGAATTTCTCAACCTGTGGAGGCCTCAGATCGGAATCCGTCCGCAGAAATATCCTTACGATCTGCGAAAGAACTCGAACGACCGCTCAATTTCGGTTTTCTTTGAAATAACCATAGAATTTTCATTTTATAACTAATTTAAATACGGATTTTGCAAATTTTGTATTTACTGTACATACACTTGTATATGTTGCTTCAAAACATTTGCACATGATGAAAACTACGAAAAACGCAATATGACTCTGAAATGAATTTATTTCCACTTTTTTCGCTTTAAATTCTATGATAAGGACAGTTCAGTATTCGTATGGATGCGATGCATGCATGTTAACTCTGCATGCAATGTAGAATACAGTACATTATACTGGTTTATAACACGTGTACATGTGCATTTACACAGTAACGTTCACGTCATCTGCATGGCTCTACTTTGGCTGCATGTATATAGTTTCTGCATGATATGTCGATGTATTTATCACGTTTATAACATTGTAACACGTTAAAGCAATAAATTTGTCTGAAATTTTTTTTTCTGTTTTTTCACATCTCCATATACACGTTTACATACTTTCTAAATTTGGCCACAGATTTTCGAGGAATTAAACTGGGGAGAGTAATCCTGCAAATGTTTATTTGGATTACATTCCGACGATGGAATTCCGTTTTTGAAAAACATACTTTGACCATGTGTAAATAATGTACATGTATATAATGCATCATCTGAATTTAATTTGTACAGGAATGCTACTATTATATCACAGACAGCATTTTTATAGCTATTGCTCTCAGGTACCCCGAAACATCTCAAATTCCGTTCGAATTATCAACAACGGATGCACGCTTAGGGCCCTTGAAAAGGGCCCAAAAGGCTTCTCCCGTCGTTCCTGCACCGCATCCTACCCGCCCGCACACCTCACGGCGACGCACCCTGTACACGGTTCGACGCCATAGGGAGTCCGTCAGCCAATCGCAACGTCGGATCCCACCTCGACGAGGCGTGGTCAAGCCTCCCGTTGGCGCCTTTCGAAAGGCGCCTTCTCCAATGGCGCAGCTTCCTCTCCAGCATCCTCCGCGTTCTTAACGACTTCGCCCCGAATGACACCTCGGAATTGATGGGCAAACTTTTGCCGTAAAACTTCCCCTCTTCGTCGTCGTTCGTCGTCGTCGTCGTCGTTTTAGGAAGCTGAAAAGTTTGGTGGTCGTAGGCAGCTCGGGTCGATAGAAATCGCGTTCAATTCTTTTCATTGGCTGGCTTGGCGGGGGGAAGAGCGGCGCAGATAGGGCCAGAAGATGAAGAGGATGAGGAGAAGAAGAAGAAGATGAGAAAAAAAAGAACGATTCATGTATTTATTGAATTAAAAGGAATGGGCGAACGAACGACGCCAGCCGTTTTCGGCGCCAGCCTGGCGGGGAGCGCCGTAACGCTTCACTACTTTCGCTGGCGGAAAAGAAGCATCGCGCTGAAATAGAAAGATAAATGAGATCCAGTTTGGGGGAAAAATAAAGAAATAAGTGCTGTCATTAATGCCCTCCTCTAGGCTCCGTGGCCAGGGCCTGGAGATGCAGCCCCAGCGTCTCCGCGCGCCACCCCCTCCTCCTCCTCCTCCTCGCATCTTCCCCTTCCATCTCTCGCAGCACAAATTTGAGCATTTTAATGCACGCACTGCAGTGCATTTTTTGCCATCGCTTCGCTTTATTGTTTCATCCATTTCGAGCCCGGCCGGCTCGTGCCTGGATTCCAGAATGTTCGTTCCACTCGTTTTCGTGCATATCTGGATCGTTTACTTTTTCGTTTTTTTTTTTAATTTCTGTCTTCCAGTTGGCTTCCTAAATTGCCGAGCTAGCGTTGTTTCATGCAGGCAGACCAGATAATAAAGCTAGGTTCCGTCGTGATTTTCAAGGAAGATTTGCTAATGTTGCATGTTTTCGAAAATGTATACATGTACGTGCGAGGTGAAGAAAAAAGATGTTTTGCACCGAGAGATTATGCACTCATAACGTCGGTGAGGTAAACTCGTGTGATGTGTTTGAAGCATTCGTCACATTTTTAGTTTCTACAATTTGAAAGTAATCAGATCTGTTTACTCCGTCTACCCAAAAGGTTTACTCATGAGATTATTATTAAGAATGGGTTAGGTCGGAGAATCTTTAATTGGTGAGGACCTTTATGGTTCAAATAAGTAAAGTCCTAGCCTCGTAGCACGAAACATTCTCAGTAGAGACTCTTTGCAGCTTGCTCCGCCAGTTTTGAGGCTAAGAATTAATAGACTTCATTATAGATGTATGCACGTAATTGTGGAAAATCATTTACTGTATATGACATGTTTGATTTAATGAAGTCAAACGTCCACGTATAGAAATAGCTCGCAAAAAGCACAATGCATTCGCTGTGTTTGCAATGTATTCAAATGAGTCATAGTTCGACGTAGGCTACTTGAACATGCGCAAACAATTTGAGATGACTGAGTTTTAAATAAAATTATGCTTCTTCAACATCCAAAGTAATTTCAGAAAATGTATTGTGTTGCGGCAATTATGTTTACATACGATAAGAAATGCGCTTTCAGACAAGTATCACACGAGCAAAAACAAGTCTGTCATTATGAAGGAATAATACATGTATATATGGGGGTGTCATATTGCGTACGATTTAAATTAAGATTTCAATTCGTATTGGATATGTCTTGTATATAGGCCTTATACTGTAGCCTACATACCTTTGTATGTCTATAATATTCCAATTCGTATATGTACGTTGTCACCCTCAAAATGTTGTTTGCCATGTATAATGTCAAGTTTCTAGTGATGTTTTAGAATAATATAATTTTGTCTGGAAATTTGCATGAATTAGCCATGCGTGTATACTAAATGAGACTCAGCTAGTTTTATGCAACCACGTAAAATGGCACAATTGTCCAACGAGTTCTTAGAGCACACATCATGCTCTAATTTTCCAAAAACCAAAGAAGTTAAAAACGTAGCATCCTATTTTACGCAGTGAGCTTTAAGAAACTTTATGGTCCTCCATGTAAATGTACATCCGGGTGTGTTTAAGCTCGCTCAACTGTATGCGGATATGTATTGGTTTTAATTTGCTGACATAAAGAAAACATGAATCATGTCAGAGTATCCATTTGTTTGGCGATGATCCGTGAAGGCTTTTAAGCCTGGCTAGCTTTCTGTTTGCATTCACTTAGAAGCATTGCCAATTTACCACTAAAGGCCTAGCTGGGCCTATTTTTCGATATGTGGGTCGAGGATGTGTACATGTACGAGATAAATATACATTTATATGGCTACTGTTTTCGCGTTTAATACAGGGTGATCCCGAATAGTTGACCACCCCTCTTTCGAATTGTTGGCAATCCTTGCATACTCGCAAGTGGCAGGAGCCGCCGATTTATAGGGGCAGCATATTTCCTTTTGATTACTCATTCCATATCTGCATGTTCAGCTCATGCGAGAGGTCTTTGGATCGGAACAGTATGTTTGCACTGTGTTGTTACAAACAGGCTAAACAAATTCAAATTTAGAACAAACGTGGTAAAAATTGTGTTCTTTATACTTGCAATGGTTAAAATATGATAGGCAAAATTCTTTCACTCAACATAGCATTCTCTAGGGCCGACTAGGGGGTGTCAATGAGTGGCTAAATAGCGGTAGCCACTTTCTAGAATTGCTACATAGAGGTCATTTTCCAAAACTGCGCATATGCGAAACCTAAAAAAAACTAAACTAAAATCCAATGTCAGAGTATATTTCAGGTATAAAAAAAAGTCAGCTTTGGCGCAAGAGTTTGAAAAATCCCTCATTTCGTAAATGGGGCTGTCAAAGACTATAAATAATCAAATTGGTAAAATAGTAACCACGGTGTTCATATCCTTTGCGTTCGAAATGAGCCGGCATGTGACGGATTGGAATATTGCATTATAATAAAACGCAATAACATTGGATATGCTGTAATTAATCTTACTTACCTCGCAGAAAGTTGCAGGTTGTAAAACTATCTAATGATAAATATGCAAGCGAAGATTACATTTTGCCTTTAATTCGAGATTGGTTGTAATTACGGAGCATATTAGCAAAATTAATCAATGCGAAATAAACTAGATTGAAGGCCCAATGATTACATCGAGCTTAACCCGAGACAATCTAGTTCTGATAATGTTTGTAATTTAAAACCAATCAAATACAGTATATGCACATTTGACAAAAGGGGGAAAAAACCATGCAACGTAAGGCAATCACTCAGTAAGCTCCGGCGATATAAGATTATGCGATTGCCAAAAGTGGTTTTCAAGGGTCTTTTTGTGGGCTTTCTTTTATCAGCCTCGCTCATCTTTCACGCCATGCTTTCGGTCCATCCCCTATTTGGATTTGTGTTTTTGACCAAATATGGAGGACATTGGAGAGATTGCAATGAAGGATTTAAATTGCATCTACTCATTGGTTCTCACATATCTCCGCAGATGTCATTTTCTTATAGAGAGCGAGAGCAAAGATTGGACTATTTTGGCTATAGTTTTCTGATGTGCATTTTTGTAAACGCTTCTATCAAAGCAGTCTCGCGCACTTTGGTGCAACAACTTTCTCAAACTTTACCACGAAGCGATACATGACGTGACGCATTATGGCTTCGTTACACGCACGGATTAATGCTTATTCTCCAAATTACTGGATAATATTGGCTTAGTATATCACGCGCCAAGCCTAGTCCATGAATTTTAAACAGTTGCTCAAAGTTATACGAATTATAAACGTGATGTGCCTATTATGCCTTAAGATTGGAAATTAAGATATGCCGATGCCGTTTCGACGGGAATGTGAGTACATGCGCTAACTCCCTGGGCCGAAATTCACGAATGATCTTCGCCGATTTCCTCGCAATTTGTCTTAGAAGTGTTGTCTAAAAAACGGTACATAAAAATTTTAAAGTATGTACTGTAAATTTTATCTAAGAAAGAAATTTGAATAATATTTGCTTTTGGTCTATTCGTTATCAGGAACTATAGATTTTCGACAATGGTTCCTAGGAAATGCGCACGGAGCTCTTTCGAAAATTCGGCTTTCTGCGATCATTATACGTTTATCATTATTTTGCGAATTTTTGCCTAACGTTTACAATGATGCAGTTATCGTGTATATTGTCTGGAAAGAAACAGAGTGCTCAAATAATGAATGCAGCCGTCTTGGGCCCCAATTTTTAGCATGACCTTTACGCACATTAATTGAATTTCGAATTTGCGAAAGTTTTTGCGAACTTATAAATAACGAAGTCGATGAAAGCCATTTCATGCTGCATACAACATTTAAGATTTCGTTTATAGTTGATGGCATGCTAATTAGTTTAAGACTTTCTTAAGTTTGATTATAACTATTGCCAATGGAAAAACCCGCCAACGCAAGAAAAGTATATGCCCTACATTCTCAAATTCGCAAAAGTTGGTTCAACGAATTTTTTTGAAAATTTTGCATTATGGAGTTTTTCATCACGTTAAAAAGATAAACAATTTTTGACTGCCCCTAATAAAGTAGCGTCACAGCAATACTCGATTGGCTGCCCCTAATATTGACTGCAGTACCATATAGGTACCCGATTGATATTATGGTATTGGTGCTAACTATGGCAACATGATTAAATTTTACATTCGGTAATGGCTTTCGTTGCATTTAAAACATATAATCCTGCAGACACTGTTGAAAAAAGATCATTGGCGATTCAGTTGAACCAGAGTTTACTGTAGCCAGCCGCTAAATTTAGATAAGCCCTTATAAGCCGTAGTCTTATATTGTACATATTGTACGAGTTATTATGAACTGACCCAGTTTCCAGCAACACATTGTCTCCAGGCCCCTTCAGGCTTATTTGTGTGCTTCAACGCAGGCAGCGAATGTTGGCCTGTTGCAGTGGGGGTCTTTAATCACATTTTAACAGAAAACGATTGATTGACTTGAATTCATTGAAATCGACCGATTTACATCTAATTGGAGAAGTCATGAGATTTGGGGTTAATTAACACTTTCTAGAGCTTAGTAGAGATTATAATCTGATACCGAGATCAAAAGCCATTTATGCATGAGCAATTGCTTGCTCATGTCATTTGATATAAAATAAAAATGGAATTTATTTCAATTTTATCCAGATGAGCATTCAAGATCTGAAAAGGATTTTATTAAAAGCTGCTTTGGTTGAGTTTCCCTAATTTCTTGAACATGCTGCCTTAGCCGCTTATTTTAATTCGCGTCTTGTACAGTGCTTAGAGTCTTAATAGCGCCAATGATGTAAAGGGCAATGTGAAAAATTAATTTTTTGTTTTTAAAAATATTATTGCGATGGCAATAATATTTATTTGTCCAAGCAATGGTAAATTAAATTCTTATTCTTTATTACAGACATCAAACCTTCAATAAGAAACCTCACACAAGTTTGTATAACTGCATTGTCTTATCAACTTTAATTGCCATTTTTCAGAATTTTAAGCTAGTTGCCCTGTTTTCTTTGACGCTAGCGTGAAATTTAGAACATCTAGATGGAGAAATTACCATTACTGCCCCATCATACATGTATATGATGTGAGGCATATTATATCTTTAGGAAATCCTAATAATCATTCTAGAAGTAAGCATAACCATTCCAATAGAGCTCCGTGCTTAGACAGATGCTTACTTTTGGTCCTTCTTTTTGCATGCGATTAGATGATGGAAAAAAAACTTTCTAAAAATAGTTCATATCTGTTACAAAATCAATTTAACAATGATGCATGAAGTCTATCAGAACTGCCATAGGAGCATTCTCCTGAAACTGGGCGAGACCCCCCTACTATATGGCATTTTTTTGTTGACTGTAGGGCACTGAGTTGAATTGAATTAAATTGTAGTAATTTATTAATAATTATTATTATGTTCATATCTTCAAAAACCATATATATTTACAGATATGCAACTTTTTTTTCGATCCGGTCAACAAAGCATGCTGCCCCTTATAAAGTGTTAGCACTGCAAAGCACGTTTGTTAATTTTTATCAAAATTCCAAAGCGAAAGCTTGAAAACAAATAAAATATAAATAAAACTTTTGCCGGACCATTCAAGAAATGATTTTATTTATTTATTAGCATGTCTCGAGCAGCTTCAGAATGTTTTGCTAAGTACAACTTTGTAAAGAACCTGAAAACCACAATCTTATAAAATAAACCTCCCAAATCGCATTTCTTCGGACGCCGGAGTTTATTTAGCTATTTTTAACAGGCCACGCCATTTTTCTCAAGGTTAATGTTGTCGAAACGTTGCTCGTGGCAGTGGGTCCAGACAATTATGCTTCAATGTCTATACATTTTTATTTATGCCCGAGCAGGTTGACATTTGGCCATCAATATAGTAACTTATATATCCTATTAGGCCTACAATAGCGCACGTATGCACGACCCATGCTGTGATCAACCGATAGGTCAATAGATTATTCAGAACATACCCTTTCATGCATCATTATCGGATAATTCGGTTTCTAATCGATTCAATTTGCGAATTGTAAAGCACCACGATGTAGTTTTCATCAATTTGCAATCAGCGCCTTATTGTGTCTTTGAATGCGGATATGAATCTCGTGTTGGAGGTTATGATTTTGCTGTACAATATCGAGAGATTGAAGTAGTTCGAATTATATACCTAAATATGTGCGTGCAAATAAATAGACATACATCCGGTGTGTAACTTGCACGAGATTATACGAGATAAAGCAGTGAGAAGCGCGGTTTCAGTCTTTTTTGACCAAAATCCAAGTAGGAAGAACCCATGAGTGCATGACAGATTGTTAACCGAACAGGTTGGATTATACAATATTTTATAATTTGCAGTTTTCAGCAAGGTAGGAAGACTAAATACAGACCATAAATGCACGTGCCCATTGTCCTGTCAAAATGTTTCTTTGGATGAAAAGTTGGTCAGAAAATGCGCTTTTCGTAAAATAATTATAATAGGAAAATTGAGGAAAAAGCAGGAGATTTTATATTCTTTATAAATATAGTTTGAAAATTATGAAAAATTACATTTAGAGCATATACAAGAACAATGTACATGTATTTAGCAATAATATTGAGAATGCGTGGAATCATAGCTCGGCGAGTGACAATGACAATTAAGGATAAGCTTTGGAATACGAGCAAAGAATATAAATTTAATGCAAATTAAAGATTTACAATAAAAGAGAAACTAATATAGGAAGAAAGTGAGTGACCCCAAATTAATTCATTAAAAAGTTATTAATAATAATAACGTTTATTTAACACTTCATGTTGTGTAATACAGTATGCATGGGGCACTCTTGCATTGCCGACGACTACCAAGACATACAAAAATGCTCAAATGACAACTACATGCACGTGCATTAATTCTTTAGAAACTGCAGTACTATTTGCACAATATTACAGTCATTTCCGTTTCTAGTACACGAAACCACGAATATCCCCGAAACATATCCTAAATTTATGTAAAATTATTGAAACATCAACGATTTAATATTTAACTGCACATATTTTAGTCAGCTACAAACATTACTAAAGATATGCATAGCTAGATGTGAATATTCATATAATTTTTCATTGAAATAAGGATTGTGCATCGAATGAGCAATTCGAGCGTTACGATAATTGCTGAAAAGTGAATGAACAACATACTGTATGTTTAGTGGCTATCGCTGAAATGGCAGCTTAAATTCCAATGACGTTGTTTTTCAAATGTTAAATTATGATGCTTTCAGCAATTTTTTTTTAGAAAATTCACGATTTTATATATCAAGAAATTAAAAGTTTTTAGCAATTATAGTCGGATGCGAACATGCATGCGTTAGACAACAGCCTATGCAATATAACATTGCGTGACTAATGCTTGGGTTTCAAATTGTATAAAAGGACAAATAGCCCCAAGAGACATTTAGCGGTCCATCGTGTCTCTAATCGTGCAATTTATGGACCCATCTCCGAAGGGTCAACAAGTCGACGTCTGTATGCGGTTTTCATTTCGTTTCATCTCGTTTAGAATATAGTGATTCTGCGGGTGACTGCAACAAACCATCTGCGTGTTGAATAGGCCTTGCATGCATGGTCTCGAGGGAGGTATGGGGAGAAAAGCGTTACTCAAGGGCAACTCCAACATGGAACCTTTCTGTGATCACGTCGATATCGTATTTGGCTTGAAATAATGCAAGCCGTGACGAATTCGTTTGAATTGGGAAATAAGGCAAATTTGACTTGAAACTGAATTTTTATGAGCGAGCATGTTTGAGCGCATGAATTAACATTGGAGTAATTTTCTGATTTTTTTTCCCCAGAGTTAAGCCACAGATCACAAAATACCGAACAACATTAAAATTGTTATAAATCTATTTCGTTATTTTCCGTATAATGTTCTCAGAATTTTGAACCGCTCCTTCCAAAGCATCCTTAAAATTTAAGGCTATACGTGATATGTGCTATGCATGTACATGTTGATGTAGGTCGTGACACAATGTATACTTTTTGCTATAGTATATCAGAAACCGGAAGATGTCAATTTCTGGGTATTAATCTATCACTAAACATAAGTACATGTACGTCATGCAGTATACTTGTCCAGGAAGTTGTAAGAATGTTGATCGCCTTTTATTTGAATTTGCATATTCTACAGGGATATTACAAAAGAATCATCGGGTTTTTCAAAGATATATTTTGGAAAGTATTACAGATACAATAGTAAATGACTCATGAAGGGAAAGGGAAAATGTCCAAGTTTTTAATCATACCATCACAAATGTTCAATGTGAGATCCTCGTGTCACACGACACACGTCTATA
>JAQGAO010007148.1:0-11569 GCA_034697705.1 Ommatoiulus sabulosus
AAAACCTGCCACAAATACTCTCCCAATACAGACCAGGGGTAGTAAGCCCACTGTATACATACTCTCCCCATACTGTTGGTAGTCTGTATAAAATACGCTACCAATACTCACCATTTGCTTAAAATTTTCACCAGGGAATTCAGCAAATGCTAACAATTCAGCTTCCACGGCTGACTGCGCAACTAACCTTTGCTTTGTTGATCGCCAAATAATAGGAGACTTCCCCATCAATACAACATAACCTGAGATGAATCTGCATGTTTCAATATTGGTTGCCCATGAGGCATTACTAAAAGCTCTAATTTCCAATCTTGGTTGTTTACAGAAATACACACTTCGGTGTTTTGTGGTGAGCACATAGTTCCATACATTGCATAGATATCCCCAACACTAAGTTTCGTACCCATTGTACTTAGCCAGAAAATTAACACTAACTAAAATGTCCGGTCTAGTCTGCCTTGCAATAACCAATAGAATTCCCACTAAGCTATAATAGGGGTAATTACATTTCACTTCTTGCGATTCTGGTTCTCCAGTCAAATTGTTTAGATCCCACTGTGACGATACTTTTCGTTCCTCCCCTGTGCTCCCCACCATGACGGAACTTTTAAAATATTCCTGAAGAAAAACGGAGAGACGAGGAGGAAACACCTGCCCTTCTTGGCGAGGTACAGCGTGGGAGCCTTGAAGAACGGGGGAGATCGGGATATCGAAAAAGAAGAAAAGAAAGCCCAGAAAACGAAAAAGAACTTTTATCGTTGCGTTTTTATTGGTCGATTTTAATGATACTCGTTTTACCAAGAAATGCCTTGTGGGAATTTTGGGAGAGAGGGGAGAGAGTCTGTATCCTCAGAGGAAGAAGGACGCATTCTGGGGGTTGCTCCACCATTTCCAGTTGGTAAATATATTGAGAATAGTGTTAATTTTGCATCTTCAAGTTCATTTTTCAGATTCAGCCTCTAAACCCTTTTTATGTTAGATTTATCATCTTTTGCTCTTCCAAATTTCCAAACTTGATCCGTTTGTAATTTTCAGTTTCGCCCAAAAGAGAAAATAAAAGAGTAAGGTTAGATTTATTCGATTTCAGAAAATTCCGATACTCCAAAATTGGGCAACCTTTGGAATACCCCCGAACTCCCACCTCCTCGACTCCTCTGCCTCCTCTCAGCAGAATCCCACCCTTGGGAGACACATTTTAATCCCTTTTTGTCCCTGGTATTGGGGAAAGTATTTTTGATACCGTGTTTGCATGTTTCGGGGATTACCCCCTTTGTGAATTTTCACATTCCTCTCTGCTCATTTTGAGCGTTTTTTAATTCTTGTGCAATATTTGCAGGAAGGGACTCCTTGCCTCATCCTCTTTGGGGGTTCCCCTTTGCTCATTCTTTGTCATTTTTGGAAATCCTCCTCGGACGAGGGAATTTCAGAGGTCCGAACGGACGTTCGGGATTGTGTTATATCAGCCATTTCCGTAAATAACATGTATTTTGTCCCATCCTCTGACATTAGTGTTTAACCCTCCTGGGCAGAAATTGACGAAAGTTAAAAATACACTAGGCCAACCAACCTAAACCCAGCCATGTAAACTATTATAATTTCATATACGTTTGGTTGCATTTTAAACTGTGTTAATTTAAACATGAATCTAAAATAATTTCGAAGTGCATTGTGGCTTCTTTTGTTTAATGTCATGAAAAGTATATTATTCATATATATTCATTTACTAAATAAAGACTATCTGCTGGGTATCAACTTATGGCTCCCCAAATATTTTTCGTTATTACAATCAATTTAATGATGGTGAATTTTTTGTCCATAGTTTCCTATTTCATGCTCAATATTTTACATAGTCAACCAACTTGACCGACAATCTACCATGTGGTTAGGGAAATCCGGCAATCTTGTTTAATCGGCCCTATTTTTAAATATAATATGAGAAAAAACGTTGCATCAGTTTTTTTTTACATGTGGTCATTTACCTATCATTTTGTCCAATTGACAAATTTTTCAAAATGGCAATTTCTTTGCAGGGTGACAAAGTGATCTATCTAGTCACAGAATATGTTGAACCACTGGAAACGAGTCTTGCCACAACTGAAGCTGGTGGTAACCAGCACCAGCTGAGCATTGCTTGGGGCATCCATCAATTGACGGTAACATTTAATTAACTGCTTAAAATCAGACTGACCTCGTGTAAGACTTGATAGCTAACCGCCATCGACCTGTGGCGCTTTAGTTTTTGACACCGAAAAACGTCCTTTTGGGCCTTTTTTAAAATACTAGGCCATGTGGGGCAATATGTATAGTGCCACAGGTCATTATTGGCTAGTCCTTGTGGTAGTCCTCAGGCTAGTAAGATCAGCCAAATTGTCAATTTAAGCTTTCCCAATCTTAATTTATAGCTTGTTATGAATAATAAAAATTCTCAAAATTGCTTTGACGTACTGCTTTCACTTTTTCCACTTAGAACAAAACTGAGCTTAAGGTCTTAATTTGTAGATCAGTAATTGATTTTTCAATTTCTTATTAGTAATTCCATCAACTCATTAACAAAACAACTTTTGTTCAGTATATTATCTATCTTCAAGTGGAAACATTGGGCGTTTAAGATAAAATAATTCTGGTTGTGATAAAATTCGAATCTCGCACTATTATTTTAACCTTTGTTCTGTTATACCCCTCATGAGCATCTTGCATGTTTGCCCCCACCATTTTTACTGCTAGCCTTCAAGAAATGTCAAACTTTGTGTTTTTAAACCTTTTTCTTAGAGAGCGCTAAGTTTTCTTAACGGGGACTGCTGCTTCACCCATCACAACATCTGTCTGTCATCGGTGTTTGTCAACCAAGCTGGTGAATGGAAACTTGGTGGATTTGAATATATGTGTAAAGCATCCGAATCAGTCGACGCTCTCCCCATCAAAATAATTCCATGTCTGGAAAAGTATGATCCTCCTGAAAAGAATGACGCCCCTCGGCTAAGGAATTCCAAGCCATGGTATGAACCTTGAGTCTGGTAAACAAGATCGATTACAATATTCTGGGCACCAATTTTACCGATGATCTGCTAGTTAAGAAGGATTTGGGAATTTTGGCGTTAATGTTATAACAGTGTATCTTGTTTGCAGCATCTGGCCCATGCACATATTTCACAAAAACATAAAGTGCAGACTACATTGTATATTTTATGCAGTGTACTTGAAATCAAATATTCAACCATTAGTGTCCCTTGTGATGAATATCTGTTTGATGTAATGGTCACCGATAATAGCAATTGATGTACTGAAACATCCATGATTAATTGATACCCAGTGTACGTTAAGGGGGACTCCTACGGCGCGATTCGCACCCACTCACACCCCCATTTGGCCGTTCAAAAAATCGACGAACGTAAATGCAATGGCGAAATTTGAAATCTGACCAGCCTCTCCGAAAAACCTCAAAAAGAAGAAACAAATATTTTACCCAAATCGGCGACGTATTCGCTCGAGGACTTTGCTTCTTTTTCATCTGTCAATGTCTCCGCCATGGCATGTTCGGGAGTTTCAGGCGAGGGACGCATTTGAGTTTCGCACTAACTGCAATTTTTATCGACCAGGCACCTGGCTTCGAAAATTTCCAGGCATACCTAGTCGCAACAATGGCGATTTTTGGCGGGAACATTATAAGTTAAAATAAAGACGAAATCCTCGAGGGAATAAGTCGCAGATTTCGGTAAGCGTCTTATTTCTTTTTTTCGTAGTTTTAAGGAGAGGGCGGTCAGATTTCTAATTTGTACATTTCATGTACCGTCGTCGATTTTTTGAACGACCCGGGGGGTGGGATTGGGTGCAAATCGCACCGTAGGAGTCCCCCTTAAGTTCTGACTTTTCCAGGACTGGGGGTACCTAATTTACTGACTTTTCCAATTTATAACCCACATATGCGATATTGCGCTCCATTTCCCTTTTACTTTATAAACCGATTTTATTTGGTATTTTTTTCTTTAATTCTTTAATTTTGAAAACAATTATCGCACACCAATTAAGGTGAAAGGCTTAGGGGCATGTCCAATGGAACATTGGAGACTATAGGAGTGCGCAAAAAGCGTACTGAGAAATTTGGCTCCACCCTACTGATGCATGCACAATACAAAATCCGCGTTGTACGCTTCAATTACAGTGAGTTTAATGCATCTTGAATTTTTTGGTAAAATCTTCTATCTTATCTAATTATGCGAAATATCGGATAGATATATTCACATGTAGGCAGATAAACATGTTAAAATGACATTTTAATCTCTAAAGCGGACATGTGGTCCATTGCCATCGATAATTTGCGAAGAAAGTGTATAAGGCTATTTTCTTCGCTAGTTCTGGACGATACTGGACACGAGTTTTGCTATTTTTCCCAGCAGTGAACAAAGATTTTTCGCATTTTCTTCGCCACAACGAAAAAAAAGTGTCTGGTATCTTGAATAAAAAACCAAGAAATTCGAAATTATTCTTCGTTATTCGTGGTTAGCTATGAATGATAAGGACCATTTTTTGGAAGTTTTAGTTCGTAGCCTTTCGTATGCCTTTCCGCCAATCATCATGCACTATTCTTGACCTCAATTTGCAAGCTTCATACCGCCAAGAAAACATTATGCAAAATATGCAAATTACACATGTTACACAGATGTACCGTTAGTGCTTGAGTTGCCCTATTGATTTCTGCACTGCGGAATGTCCAATTGTTGAATTAAATAGGTCGCCCTAAAGTAGTGCTTTAGCCCTTTGATTAATCAGGTGTTCCGACAAAAACTCGAAGTATAGAGAATTCTTAAAGAATCGACAAATCTGCCTGCTTCTAAACTGTAAATTAAAAAATAGAGCATTTTTCCAATTTAAGCCAGGATTATCCTTTTCTTGAACTTTCCATTGTTTTAAATATCACACCAATTAAGTGTGATATTTCAGGGTTTTAAGGTATAAATTGTCCGTTCTTATAGCTAATGGACATAGTCTTTTCCTATATGTTAGGCAAATCGGTTTGTGTTTGAGCTAATGCACAAGAATATCTTAAAGAAATTTGTGAAACTTTTGAAGAAATTTGTGATGCTGTCGAAATAATTGCATCTTCAACAGCATTTAGAAAGTTATATTGCAGCATATACTTTATAATTCAAGATAAGTGATTAAAAATCATTGTGACTATTGGCATATTGCAATCCCCATTTCATTTTAAGCAGTCAGATACGCAAAATGAAATATGGTTTCTGAAATGGGAATCTCTTAATTCAGGAATGCCAAGTGGCGTTTTGATGATTATACTTTTACTTGTCATTTTTTGGCAAATAATTCCACCAAAACGTTCACTAGTATGGTAGTCTAATTTTCGATCTCCATTTTATAAATTCTGCTTTGGTTCTTCATTAATATACTCCATAAATTAAATATATTTGGAAAAATACATTTACGTAATGTTTAAATATTTTATTTTTTCAAAACATGCAATTGAAAAAAAATGTAGATCAAATTTCAGTATGCACAGAAAGTATAGCCCTCGGATAGTCCGCCATCGATCCACTCTCCAATAGGTGGTTTATGTACAGAATAAACCATCTTTGTCATTATTTTAACCAGGCTTGGTAAAATCAATTACTGTACAATCACTCCTAAAGACATTCCTTTATCTCTCAGCGTTTGTTTTCTTTTTATAAAATTTGGCAGAAGTTTTTAAAGCGAGACAGGGGAAAAAATGTTGCTCATTGTCGTTGCTGTTTTGTATTATTTTTTTCTGTCGGATTATGTCCAGCTGCAAGAATGAGAAACTCGAGCAAATGATAAAATTTTAAGTACACATTATATTACCAATTCAATCCCAGGGAGAGGGGAGTGTAGAGGGAGCATTGCTCTTGGACCCGGGGTAGATCAGAGGACCCTTCCAGCCGCCCGGGACTTTTTAGTCTTGTTATTTTATGATTTGCCCAAATGGCGTGAACTTTTGCATTTTCAGAAATTAATTTGTGAAGGAATTGCTGCGTTAAACATTTTTGCAATATTTACTATTGTAAATTTAGAAAAATGTTAAAATATTTACTAATGGAAATTGTATGAAATTGGATAATAATTTTCCAAAATTATAATTACAATTTTGTAAAAATTAAAAAAAATTAACGGATGATGGTAATTAAGTTTTAACCAATGGGCAGTCTAAATAAAATGAAAGTCCCCCAAGAAGGGACTTATTTTTCAGTTGCTTCCGACTGTTGGGATATGCGGCTCTCACACGACTTACCTACATGGTTAGGGTGTCCCTATATAATAGGGACTATCAGTGTGCGCATTTTGAACCACTGTCAGGGATAATGCTGGAAACGGTATCTAGCATCCCTGTCCTTCCATGTACTTTTATACCACTTACAAGCACATGTAATTGCTGTAGATTAGTGATTGCCTTATTAATAAATAGTGCAATTTGATCTATATCCAGTAGCTAATTATTCCAACAGGTTATGGGCTCTGCAGGCTACAACTGGATGATATAAGTACCACTCAAACAGTGAGTAAACTTGAGTGGGGACTGTTAGGCTTAACACCCAAGCTTCCTAACAATGAATGGATACAGCAGGAGAGACTTTTGTTGAGAACAATACAATTAACGACCACAAGGATTCAATGGTGGGGCAGTAACAGTGTGACCAAGTTTTTTTTTTTTGACCAAGTCTTCAGGAGAACTTAATCTCGGTAACGAAGGCAGACAAGAGTATCTTGATACTCCGCGTTAAAGATGGACGTGCAATTTTGAGCCGGAAACCAATGAGTGAGGGAAACACCATTGTTGAAGCTACTCAACAGGGTAACTTGTATAGTTTCCAGTCACTCAGCCGCAAGGAAGAAGCAAATGTGGCCAGAACTGCGAAGGACGTCCAGACGTGGCATCGACGTTTCGAACATTGCGATCACAATGATATAAGACATCTAGTGTGAGAAAACTTAGCGAACAGCGTGAAATTATGCACTAGTGCACTCGGTACAACTGAACAGTGCAAATGTTGTGCAAAGGGGAAGCTGGCACAGAAGCCCTTTCCAGCAAGCACCACCAGAACAGACAGTGTTATGGACTTAGTGCATAGTGACTTGTGCGGGCCTATAAACGTTGTTTCTCACGCAGAAATTATGTTCTAACACTAACAGATGATTTTTCCAGGTTTGCCGTAATCCAAATCACAGGTTTAAGCAACTACAAGATTTTGTCGCCAGTGTGAAGACAAAGTTTGGAAAGACTCCAAAGGCATTCAATTCAATACCCAGCAGTCAGCACACACAGTGCCATGTGGCAGGGGGAGTCAATACATTTCATTAGAACGGATTAGTGATCCGCAACACGATGGACCCCAACATCGTCAAAAAATTGGATTTTCCTCAGTTTAAGGCTATCCTTAGGTAAACCATTCAAAAACCGGATCGCATGTGGAAAGAACGACCAGTAAAACACATCCGTATGGGCACGCTGCTCCTTCAGTAGGTTAGAATGATAAGTTCGACGGCCACGACAGTTGCGTTCCAAGATTTCCACTACGTGTTTTTTGTTGCAAGGCAAAGTAAATCTCTCGAGAAGCCCCATACTGAGGCCTTACTGCCTCACCCAACGTGTCCCATTCTAGTGAGTGGAGCATGACAGTTACAGTTCTTGCTACGATATGTCCCAGTAACAAACCTGGCGTGATTCAAGACATGTCACAATGGATGGTGACCCCCAAGTACTTCACCGAGGTGACAACATGTAGTGGCACACCCTCTAGATGATAGTCAAGAGCAGACTTAACTCTTTTACAAGAGAACCTCATGACCAGACGTTTCTTCTTGTTAAGATTGAGCTGCCAGATTTTACACCATACAGATAATAAATCTAAGTCCTTTTGCAAGTTCTGAGAATTTCCCCTGCTGGTCTCTTCATACAATGCAGAATCATCAGAAAAAAGTGTAGTGTTGCAGGAGAGGATACTTGGGAGATCGTTAATAAAAATTAAAAAGAAGTGGACCAAGTACACTCCTCTGACGATGGTTTCATCACTCCGTACAGACATTGGTATGGAGTACATCAATGCAGAGCTGCTGAATTTCCTGAACAAGGAAGGGACAGAGCATTAAAATGTTAAAATGTATTAGATGGCCAATTGTATCATAAGGAGAAAAAAGGAAGTGAGGAAGTTCTCTTAGATTAGACCATGTTGGCATGTCTTTTCAATGAAAGCCACAATTTAAGTGCTGGTGGACACATTTATTTGAACACTACAGTAACTAAAATGAGTGAAAGGTATTATTACTTGGGTATGACAATATGTGTAGAATAGAATAGCCCAATGTGATGCCTGCCATAGGGATAAGAGCATAAAGACCATCACTTCCGAACTTCATCCTATATCATCTAATTGTCCTTAAGAGATGATTGGGATAGATCTGATAGGTTCTCTTACTTAAACATCTAGTAATAATAGATTCAAAATGACTAATATGCCTATTCAGCAAGTGGGTAAGCAATAAAAAAGCAGGGCCACTTAAAACAAAGTGTGCAGCCGAAGTTGCTTTGAATCTGATAAAACATTTCCTCAGATATGGATCCCCTTTGAATCTCATAATAGATCAAGGTAGAGAATTTAATAACACCTTAAATGAAACCTTTTTTAAGGTCTTGGAATTAAACATAGAATGACTGCTGCTTACAAGGCCAAATGACTGCTGCTTACAAGGCCAAATGACTGCTGCTTACGCAGGCTGAAAGGAGCAATCAAACAATAAAAAAGGCTTGCCCAACATTGTAATTTCAAACAAACTGACTGGGATCAGTACATTTAGCCTTTGCAGCATACAGCATGAACACCACCAAGCAAAGAAGTATGGAAGTTTTCCCATATAATGTAATGTTTGGCCATGAATGCAATATAGTTATAAACATGCGCATAAATGGCCGGGATCAACAGATTTCTGAACCAAGTGCCGAACAAATACATGCAAATATGCATACATTGCAAAACTATACGATGAAGTCAAGCAAACATAAGCAACCTTTAAGAAGTACAAAATAAAATTATGCAGCAAAAAACTTTGCTGTCGGGCAACTTGCGCTAAAGAAGAATATGCGCCATTTGGTTACAGAAGAAGGATCGCTTGTACACAGCTGGTTAGGGCCATACATGATCATGGACATCGATTCAAAAGGGGTCTCCTTATCCAAGGAAGGCATGATTATGCAGAGGAATGTTAACATAATGAAATCATAATGAAATCCAACACAGAAAATGTGAGTGACACCCAACTTTCTTAATTAGTTAGTCTTCTTTTTGCTAGAGCATTAAAGCAGCATCATCCTAAATAAAAAATGTTTGCAGGTTGCCAAATTTCAAGAAAATGTGGCCACTGCATGTCCCTATTATGATATTCCAATACATGTTGAGAAAACGGTAAAAATTAAATTTATAAGTATTTTAATGATTGTCTCTTGCCATTTACAAGTGTTTATAAATATATTCAACATTTCAAGATAGTAAAAAGTGAAAAGAACATCAACTTGACATCCAATGTCTATGATGTTAGAATACAAGCCAAGGAAGTGGTAGAAATTTGAACATTTTTGAAGAAATATACATTTTTTTTAAATTTTACAGTTGCTGCTAATTCTAATAAAAATGTTCAGGTCGTGGAAAAAAGGAGAGATCAATGTGACATCCTGTGCCAATGTTACTCCAAAACACGGCGAGGAAGTGGTAGTGGACATGTAAATTTTTTTGGAGAAATATTTTCATTTACAATTTTTTATAATTACCTTGTACAAATACATGTTTACAGGTCGTGGGAATTCATAAAAATGAACACATCACGGAGTTAAAAAGCTCAAATCACACAACATGTGGCAATAATTTATGTGAGGTGTGGTAAATATTGATGTTTCCTTATCTTGTTACGGGGGTCCATCTTCTCCATTGCGTGTGTGGAGAATTGATTAATTTCTCATGCATGAATTAAATCAATAAATATGAGCACTAAAATTATGAAAACCTGTAGGGGGAATAATTTAATACTCAAATCATACACAGCCATGGCGTGCACTAATCAGGCAACCCTCAATTCAATTCTTTACCCTGCAGTACCACTTGGCAGGGGGATCATTATACAAATTAAGGCAGACTATAAAGCAATCTGGTCATGATGGACCCCAATGTAAGATGAGAATGCTAACCTCTAAGCCACCTTACTCGGATTTTAAGCTACCCTTTGCATGACCCGAAAGATGCTAATTAAGCTACCCTGCGTTATGGACACGAATGATGCTGCAACTGACGACCACCTCAGACTAAGGCACTGCACACACAGACTTTGTTGTGTGGAGCGGGGCGGCGCGGTGTTAACGCTAATGCAAACAGCAGACACAAACTTTAGCGCACTTTAGCACGCTGGTGCGAAAAAAAGGAAAAGCGCGAGGGGTGCACCTTTCATGTATGCCGGTGCTCCAGAAAAGAACGTTAATTAGGCATGCTAAATTTAATTGACAAAATGTGGGTTAATTGAGTTCTAGAAGTGCAGATATCACACCTTTATTCATTTCGTTGCTGGATGGGACCATAACATCTGCACGCCGCAGAACTACCCGAGATTTTGTGCGGTGACATTTGCCTTTGTCGCACACCGCTGAAGACCGCCGATGAGTGTGAATTAAGCCTATAGGAATAATGCAGAAAATAAGGGACATTGGCCCGTTCATTGCTGCAGCAATCCGCTGTGTGCCGCTCTGTGTGTGCCGACCCTTAGGAAGATGTGTTCAACAAACTGTCCGGTCGTTTTACAGCAATCGATCGCTTACATCAAGTGGGTTTACGGCCATTAACAAGTTTTCGTTTGTGTATTGTAATAATCTTAAAAGACTTACCGTTAGTGGAGGGTGTGTCCAGTCGCACCAGTCGTAAATTGGCCGTTTTCAAAGGGGGAGTCCGGGGACGGTCGTAAGTCGGCAGGAAAGATCAGTCCGGCAAAGGAGGGGGGGTGAACTAATCACTCTCCCAACCTCCCTCCCTATCATCGGCGGCACCATAATAGCCGATGGGAGGGAGGAAAACACGCATGGGGAGGGTTGGCCCCCGGAGGGTGACCACTACGTTGGCCAGAAAATCCCCCACGCCGAGGACGGTTGGGGGATGGCTCCCCTCCTCCCAGAGGCTGTCCAAATACAGCATGAGGGTCTGCCATGGCATTGGGGGCCAGGCAGCACCCTCAAGTCTGCCCACCAGGAGGAGAGCCAAGAAGTCGTTGTGAAAGATGATAAACTCTGTCCCACTCAGGACCAGACTGAAGCTACATGGAGCTTCTCTGGTACCTCGGGTGGGGCAGCGCGGACGGGACCCTTCCATAACTGTTGATGGCAGCATTGTTTTCTGGAGACTGTTCCAGAAAGTGTCAAAGTTGCAAGTTTTATACACTGATTGTCACCTGACAAGTCATGTGACCGATGACAACTGGACCTTGGCAATTAGGCCGTGGGTGCTGGATGTCACCCCTAAACCAAGGAGACTCAGCAGCAGGCCTATGTAATCCATCCGGCCCCAAAATGAAC
>JAQGAO010007149.1:0-11568 GCA_034697705.1 Ommatoiulus sabulosus
ACAAAACGCACAGTATATCAATTTCAATGATCAAGAAAGTAATGTGCGGGTTATGCTATGTTTTTAAAACAATTTAAGTCTCACCTTTTTACGCTGATCTTCAATTTCTTTTTTTGACAAATGCTTTTTAGATGACGATGATGCCATGGCATACGATGGCGCACTCCCTGCAGCTTGATAGTTCTTTAGCTTTTCAGACATTTGGAACACACTAGTTTACACCTTCTATCAGACAGAAACACTTGAATTACTTCCAAGTTAATTAAGAATGATACGTAGTGGCTGGAATCAATAAAAGTTTAAGCCTAACTTATAGATGGCAAGAGATTTTAGACATTTCTATTGCCATCAACTTAATAAAAACGTGCTCACCTTCTGTGTAGCGACGCAACGCAATGGATGAAATACTTTTTATTAATATAAATATCTCGCAAAACTAGACCTCGTTAAAAGCTTAAAATGCATTTTTCCCAAAACGCAAGCGAGCGGCTATGCAAATATTAATGCAGGTGCTGCCATCTACAATCACAGAGTCTGTGATAAAACCTAGAGCACATTGCCGGGCGGGAATTGAATAACTTTACTTTTATTAGGTAAAGCAGCAGTCAGAGGGCGTGGAAAACAGTTATAAAATTAGCGCGTATTTTTAAACCGTTATAAAAGACTGCTTTCAATTTTAGTCTATTTTTCGATAGTTTTGATGTCTTCCGTTTCAAACTACATAAATTTTACGTTTTATAAAATAAAAAAAAAACGAAATACACTTTCGGAATTCATATTTTTGCAGACTCATAATAAACAAATATTTACCCTTTGTTTTTGTGCATTATTCAAGGTATATCAGTTTATCAGTGAATGGGTACTCAACCAGAAGCTTTACGAATAATACCTTCGCAATCTTGAAGTCACGTGTGCAAAAATAATGTACCAATATCCTTTAAAATGTGTCGAATCTTCACACATGACTGCACGTCCACCAAAGTAAGATTCGTAAATCCTCCCTCTAAATAACCCTATAGCGCCAGGTACACCTAATATCCCTCCAAAAGTCGTCTAAACTTGACCAACCAAGTTAAACGATAATTTTGAAAACAAAGATGATTTCATAATTATTGAAGTAAAATGTCGCCCACATCTGCATGCCACCTAACAATAACTAATTCTCTTTTTATCAGCAACTATAGGTTTGCAAATTAATAATGCCAAGTCTGGGTCACAGACAATTCCATCCGTTTTAGTAAACGGAACTTTGAAATTGAAACATGTAGAAAAGTATCCTACTGTACATAAGCTACAATAATACTAAAAGACAAATGATTCTTCACTATTTGGATAAGTTTAATGTGACGTCATTCAGCACGCGCGTTGCTACCTTTGCTCGACATCCATTTGTTGTATGAGCGTAGATCTGGCTCCTTTGTTGGCTTTCCCAGGGCAATATTAACGCGGCGATTGAGTCATGAACAGAATGGGAGCATAATCATAAACGACTGAGACGATTGTTCAGTTTTTTAAGCACAGTCTAACAAACATACTGAAAGTCATGCATACGTTGACTTCTTCATGACCTGTAATGATAAAAACTACGAAATTATCCCATTAGATAAATATGGCTTCTTTGTACATCATTACAAAATATTAATAGAACATATGTGTTGAAAAGCGCAAAAGGATCATAATCTATGCTTTTAATTAGTTTTTGTGATGCATACTCAAGATGTGGCCATTATTGGCAAAATGGACATAATGAAATACAACCCATTGCCAAGATTCAAAAATCTCCGGTTATAATAAATGTTAGTTGGAAAAAAGTATGGGAGAAAACCAATCATACTTTTTTGAACTTCAGAACAGTGGCACAAGCATGACAGTCTGTAAATTTTCAATTGTTTTTTTCTATCAGAATTTAACTTGATGCATTATACTGATATGCTACTAAGCTACCATGAGAGTAAATGCTCTCATCAACTAGCAGTGCAGCAGAAATGAACATACTAAAAGACCCCTGTAACCACCTGAAATTGGTTCATAAGTTTCATAGTTACCCAGTGAATACCTGATACCGTGGATAGTAGCAAACTCCACATACTGTTTAGTACAGTACATTAGAAATGGACGAGCTGAACTTCCTTTGAATTTTTGAGTCGAAATGCCGGGTTTGAGAAACTACTTCCGAGCCGTGATTCTCGGAATTTTAATAATTTTAAGTCTGAAAAAATATAGCTCGTCTCAAATACCCATAGCGAATATTTACGAGTCAATGAAACTCGAGCAATCGATTAAAAACAAAACTCGTCTAAACTTGACTTGACCCTTTAGTTCAGTTCGCCCATCTCTACTGTTCATATCTATGATGAAGTTCAATTTATAAATTAGGCAAAATAAGACATTAACAACAATAACTAATAATAGAATAGAACAATTATTATAAAAATAAAAGTTATGCAAATGTGCAAATTTAATTTCTCTCTCTCAAATATTTATTGTATGGTACTTAACTTTATGTATTGTATGTATGCTTTGCTGCATTTCTGAAATTTTCGATTTAAATTTTATGAACCACAGTCAATCACGGTTAGGTGTGACAGTACGGTAACTTTGAGAGCAGGCTAGGGAGTTTACTTTACTTTATTTGATAATGATAAAACCAGAAAAAAATTACACGTCCATTTTTCCTTAAATTTGATTTCCAAAAGTACTGCCTAGGGATACCAAGGAACTTGTACTGCACTGTTTTCAGCAAAATGTCCAATTCCAGTCTGCACCAAGTTATAAAATGTCTCATACCATGAATATGAATAGATGCTGTCCACATAAAGGCTCTTTGGTTCGAGTCTTATCAGAAATGTGTTATTAATATTATAATAGGTTATAAATAAATGATAAGTAGTTCGCATAGATTTATTAAAGCAAATGTTTAATACATGAATGTAAATATTTATCAAGAATTTCACCCAATCTAACTTCAATTGCAATGAAAACAAAGCAAAGATAATAGTGAGACAGATAGCTTTGGAATGACAACATTTTGAATGTGAATGTTCAAGTATTGTACATGTACGTCAATTTCATGTTATTTCTTACTCTGCCATTGAGGGTACAGTCATTTGAAAAATACTGATATCTGGCCAGAAAATGTAACACTAATAGTAGTAATAATTGATTTTCCTATTCCCCTCACTTATGGACAGCAATATCATTACATAGGCCTACAAAGCATCAGCATCACAGCAACAATTTCACATGAACAAGTCGACAAATAAACCATTTATAATATATATATGTAAAATGAAATGAATTAATGGGATCATAAATAATGATGTGAATTAAGCGGCCGAGAAGAGCTATTATGGTTGAATTCCGGAAACCCCTTGAGACTGTTGGCTACCTTGCACGCCTCCGCCAGAAGACTGCGAATTGTTCGGATCATTTCCGTTCTGAGAGCCAGCTTGGCCAGTCGGACTAAAAATGGAAACGTATTAAAATCAACGTTTTCATGTGCAACTCTGGCAAACTGTTAGTCATTGCTTGCACTCTAACTTACAAGTGAAATATCACAAGGGGCACACTATGCAAATTTCAATAGACAAATTTAAGGAAGAAGGTATCTAGTAATGCTAAACGTGTCTCATGTCAAATATTTCATGAAAGTTCACTGTTATGTGCTTGTGCTTTGTTAAGACATTTGCTGTATTTCATTGTTTGGATACCTCATTTTTAGTCCTTTATTTTTCAATCATTGTTCAAATGCTGAAGATGGATGGCCACTGTACAGGATTAAACACATGCAATACCAATTGATAATCATGACAAAAATCCAATGGAGACAGAGGCAACTGACATCTAGAAACTCACCCAGGAGGTTGACCCTTTGGCTTCGGCATCTTGGAAAGTAAGGGCTGGATGTCTTTCTTATCATCGAAATTCTTCCACAATTCGTACAAATTAAGAATATACCTAGTTATCTCCAAAATCTATATAACATAAGGAAAATCAAATTAAATAGCCAAAACCTAGTTTTTTTTATTCTAATATTTTGCTTCCTTCCTATTAATAAATAGTCGGCAGAAGTATGTCATTTTATAAAGGGTTATTACCCTTTTATCAGAATACTTCCAAGTTTCACGTCGTATGTAATCAAAAATGCAATTTTGTTTCAAGCAGATGATATGTACATGTTATTCAAAAGTGTCTTAGCTTATATTTTTGAACTGAATACAATGGAATTATATTTAAATGGCTATTTTGATAATGACAAATTCAAAAAAGCTTCTGCCTATTCAGCTAATGTGCTCTGAAACTTATTTTACACATTAAAATTAATTCAAAATCGTATACTAATCAACTAATAATTCTTAATGGTTGCTTTTACCAACCTTTTCCATATCGACATTAAGTTCAGCAAACCATTGCTTACAATCCCTCTGCAGAATTACGCATGCCATGTTTATACATGCTGGAAAAAATGTAACATTTAACAGTTATAAATGTGTGACTGTATATAAAAGGCTAGCAATTTTAGTAATCAAATTTACCTAAAGCAATGAGATATGGTGGATAAAGTAAGCAGACATCCGTCCTAAGGCTGTCATTAACAATGCGCCATCCTAATGGCAAAATGGTATCCTCATGCCCAAGGTCCTGGACATAATTGACAAGGGGGCGATAAGGCTGGTATAAAACCATACAGCAGTCCATGATTTCCAGAAGGTAAAATTCACATTCCCAAACATTTTGTATACGATATGGAAATTCTTGAGCATAGGCATGAGAATATTTGTTTTTCACTGAAATTATGGGGAAAATATAATGAAATTAAAAATGAACAGCAAAATAAGAATAAAATCAAACTCAAAGCAAAACTTTTTTTACCGATAGTTTGACAAGTTGAAATTAGCCGACTGTTTGAAATCATACCAAATTCCTATGAGACACACATTGGAACTCAGTTGTAATTTACATGCATAATTTGCTATGAATAAACGATTACCACGTCTTTTAAGTAAAATATCAAACCTCGACTTTTGATGCTAAAAACACACAAGTAGGTGCCAGTAGCAAAGGATCGACGCATCTTAGCGAATTTCTGGCATAAAAGCGTTTAAAGTACACGGTTGCAGTTGCTATAACTTGTTGCCGCACCTTTAACTGCTCCCCAAGCGTTTGTATGACTAATCAAACAGTATCATAAGAGTAATATTATGCGTATTTGCAGATTTACACGTTCATCATGTTTTACAGTTCCGAATCCTTCACTTACAGTTTGCAAAAAAAATCATTATCTTTTGATATTCCTCTTCACTTAATACTTCCGAATCATTCTGTCGTTCCCTAATAAGATCTTGTTTATCCAGCAACCATTGCTGGCTGAAATAAATTAATGGCATTAAAATGTTACACATATCCAAGACGTACATGTAAACGATTTGATGAGACTCTGAACGTAGCCGCGTCCAGAATCCAGAAGTCGTGATGCGACTCAACCGTTTCTAAACACTAACAGTTTTGGTACTTACTAATGAGAGCTTTGCCAGAAGTTTCCAGCCATAACGATCTTCAAGAAATTATCTCAAAATATGATGAAAACATTGTATAAACACCTGAGTCAATTCATTTTACTGAAGTAGAGGTTCCAACTCAGAACATCACAAAGTCATATGAACAAAAGACGTCATCATGTGATCGATTCAAGCGCCCTCTGTGATTTCATGCGCCATTTTAAAATCAATGGCGCTTTAAGCACAGTGGCTTTAGCTTCTAGACATTGTGTTAAATTTGCGCGTAATATTTAAAAATAGAAAAATTACAACGAAAATTTGATTTTTTTCAGAACAATTTAATTCCAGCACACTTTCCTAACAATTTTCCCTACGTTTGTACTGTATGTGATATTTTAGTTAAAAATTCATTTACTGAGACTTTTGGACGAACATTAGTACTACAGTACCTAGGCCTGCCTAGCACAATTAGGGGAGTTCAACCATGCAAACCAAAGTGAATTTTTTAAACCAATTATAATTAGTTTTTAAAAAATCCACTCAATGCACATATGACTTCACAACCACAAACCACAGCACATGTGACCACAGACTCCATAGTATACGAAAAGACCAGTAGGGTAGCTCACTAGCTCCGTGTCGGGACCTATGATGTTGAAACGGCGAGAACGAATGAAGCGTGCCACACGCTAATGTATGATTGTGTGAACGGAAAAAAAAGAGCTAGTTCACATAAGTGAGCAAGTGAACGGCAGTGGATGCTAGTTCACTTAAATCCGGTTAGAACTAGTGAAAGATGAACTAGTTCAGTGAAGTTGTCCGCATTGCATGGTGAGTGGAGTAGGAGTGAGTAACTCCTACGTAAACGTGGGCGTTATGTATTTAATCCATAATTTGGATTTATATGAAATGTGCTAATCATTTTTCGAAAAGCTCTGTTTCGAACAAAAGTGAATTTATGTTTGGAAAGTACATGTATCACTATTTGAAGAAGAAGAAAAAAGGTGTAGTTGTACACATATGACACATTTTTTTTTTTTTTTTTTTTTTTTTGCGAATTCGATCGTATTCGAAAGTTCCTCAATAGTAGGAGCGTCGATAGTTTGGTAAAATATCACTCAGGCGAGAGACGTTCATGGACTTTAGAAGGCAATAATATTGTCCATGCAAAGATTTGCACCCAATGCCAAGAAAAAATGTCGTAGGCCTGCCTACATGTACATGGTGCACTCATGCATCAGTATTTTAGCATAGTACTTATTTGTATTCAACTAACATGTTTTAGATAATCAAGTACAAAAAGAACATAAATGTTGTTGTGATGTGGAACAATTGTTTCATTATTTTAACGGCTATGTTCATAACAGAGGAACGAATGGTAGGCCTATCCCTTGTTTCTGGAAGGAAACATAATCATACAAAACATACACTGCATGTTCTTTCAATTTTATGTTTCAAGAAACATAAATTTATGTAATTTTAAACAAGTCCATATTTCCTTCAGTGTGGGATTGATTTGTTTTGTAAGATTTGCGGAGTATTGAAGTATTGCAGTCTCAGTTAGAGATGACATCGAAAGCGCTACATGTATTGTGAAATTTAAAAATTGAAAACTAACAATGTGAAATAGAAATTAATAACTTGTTGTATTACTAAGGGGTATTAAACTAAATAAGCAATTTTCACTAATGTTAAAAGTACGTTCAGCCTTTAATAGCGGAAGTAACAGCAAAAGGCTACACATATTTGCAGCTGAGTAAACTTCCACTCAAGGCTGTAGGGAGTCATTGGAAGGAGTCTTTTCCGATATGACAATAACAACAACAACATTTAGGTCACCTATGCTTACTTTAACCCGGAACTGCTTTCGGCCATATTAAGGGGTGCATGGCTATTGTAGTTGACTCCCCTTTCAAAATGACCCACAAAAGGTAGGGTAAACGGCTTCCACATCCTTTAGCTATATTCTTGCTCGCGAGATGTCAGTCAGTCGGTTTTTCAACAAAATTCCCTGTTGGTCCAACGAGAACAAAAGCCGGATCTAAAATAAATTTACGACTAGGATGCTTTTCCACGCATTTCTTCTCCACCAATAGAATATCCCCGTCGTTTATCAACCCTGGTATCATTACTTTGAGACGAGGTTTTCATCGTACTTATAGAGCAGCTCAAAAGCTGAATTATATAAACTCATCAGTAAAAAGCATAATATTCACCCGATGCAATTCCGAAAACTAGTTGAAGAGCATTATTAAGTACCTATATGAAACCCATAGAATATTTACATGTATGTATCAAGACAAAATAAAAGTAAGATAATGTACGGATTATTCTGAAAAGATTTTCACCTGTTAAAAGTATTCGCAAACTGGAAAGTACTACAAAGGAGGAGGAAAGGGATGGGGGAGAAGGGGGGGGGGAGTATGAAGATAAACGATTTTCGGTATTCCCTTGTATTTTTCTCTATCCAAAACAATTAAACAATAAATCGATGTGAAATGAAATTTCCATTTGTTGTCTCTTATAGTTTACGAATCTTTCCATTTCGTAAAAATCAGAATAGATTCCAGTCTTTTTATCAAATTCAAAATTTCCCAGTCAAAGATGTTGCTCTTTTACTTAATTGCCCCCTTAAAAAACAAACCAGATAATTGTTTCTAGTCTTTTACGCCAGCGACGTTGACGCACATCCGTTAAATTTCCACATTTCAGACTATGAACGTTTGGTATTTTATCAGTTTATAGCGCCCTGCAGCTCATACATGTATAAATACGGATTTTTTTCTTCTTTTCTATTTACTTCCCTAAAAATAACGATTAAAATTGATCAGACGGGAAAAGTTGGATCAACTTCAACTGGTACGGATGCGGTTGCAAATATCGTGTAAACGTCACGTAGCCCCGCCTACTTGTCAAGTGCGCATGCGCGGTCACGCACGCGACGTAATTACGGTACGGATTTGGTCGATGTGAATAGGGCAATAGTTGAGTCAATATTATGGAAAGACATGAGCAGATGACTTTTTGGTAAATCAGTCGGCTACATAATGCAAAACAAATTCCCAAACTTATCTATCACTCCAAGCAAACTACTCGAATTTTCATCTATTTTATTCAACAAAATATAAAATTGCATCGCTTTCGTTCAGCCCGCGAACATTAGTGGTGCCATTAAATAAATGCCGGTCCGCGCAGCGGCGGCGACATCCTGAGGTGGCGCTGCGGGGTCCAACATGGTCGCCACGGCGCCGTGAGTCCAACGTACGTGTACGTAGAAAAGTTCGAACAAAACCACGTTTGGTGGTCACGTATAAATAAACATAAATTAAACCGCGATAATGAGTTTCGCGATTCCTTATCTTCGACAGGTCGTATAGGAAAAGCCTTCAAGTTCTACTTCAAACTGACTTCAAAAGTTCTTGCCAAAGATCTTGAGGGGTTCGTGATCAAGTTCTCCAGAGATGAATCTGAGCGCGCTCTTCGCCCCACAGCAGGGGCTCACTGGGGAGCCACCGTTTTCACGAATTCCGGATTGTCGTAACCCGTGGCGGCAGGGTAGCGCGCGTGGCCCTTCCGGTGGTACGCCCTCATGCGGACGAAGAGGAAAGACGCCACCAGGCAGGCGACGCTCAAGATGAGCAACAGGATGACCAAGCCGGCCACGAAGCTGGGCATGCTCAAGCAGATGGAGCTGCGTTCGATGTCGAAGGATGAATTGGCGATGACCACGGTTTCATTGCCGGTTCCGAGGTTGAAGGCGACGTCGCCGGGGGCCACCACCTGGATGACCCTGGTGGCGGTGGGCACGGCGAGTTTCTCCTTGTCCTCCGCGTCGTCGACGCCTCTTCTGCGACGCCCGCGATCGGAGGATCCGTTGACGGGTTTGTTCAGGTCGGCGGCCCTGGGTCGACCGTTCATGCTGTTGACGGTCAGGTAGGAACCGGAGACGTTGGCCACCCCGTCGCGGCCCACGCTGGCGTAGCCGGCGTTGAGCGGCACCGGGAAGGGTACGCGGACGGCGCCCTGGGGCACCATGTTGGGCTGGATGTGGATCTGCGGCTCCGGCTTCTGCGTGTGGCCCCTGACCAAGACGGCGTTAGGCGTGGACGGCGCCGCGACGGCGATCTCGTCCCGATGGGCGCCGCCGGCCACCCGAGGATCGGCGAAGTCGTCGCCGCCGCACGCCGGCTCCGGACACTGGTGGCGGCACACCTGAATGATGCACTGGAAGAAGACGTTCATGGAGTCGGGGAACTTGAAGGCCTGGAAGTAGGCATAGGAGACGACGGAGGCGGAGGTGCCGAAGTTTTTGATCTTCTGGAAGGGGCTCATGACCTTGGGGCGCACCACGCAGCCGAACTCATCGACCAGGGTGATGGGCGGCCGCTTGCCATCGTGCGCCACGCAGTTGCGCACCAGCATGTCGAACTTGTTCTCCTCGTCCTTGATGGCCAGCACCATGGTCATGGTCTGGCCGATCTTGACGATGCCGTCCACCTCGTTGGCCCAGGGTCCCTTGCCCGCCTGGATCTGCATCCAGCACTGGATGTTGTCGCCCAAGAAGTTGGCCTGCACCGCCTGCAGCGTGTCCACGTTGAAGGGCTTGAAGGTAACGGTCTTCTCGTAGTAGTCGTACCAGGTGCAGCGCAGCTTGCGAGCCTGGTCCCACACCTCTTGCACCAGCGGATCGTACTGCACGATGATGGTGTTCTCGATGAATGCGTTGCCGGGATTTTGGCCGTACGTGGCCAGGGCGCCCGCGCTGCTGCCCGTGCCGCAGTTGTTGAGGAAGACGTCGAAGTTGGCCGCCAGGAGGCCGCTGCCCGGCTGCAGGTAGACGCACGTCACGTCGCTGTAGTGGCCCTTGGAGAAGATCATGCCGTAGAAGGGACGGTCGAACTCGATGGCCACCTTCATGTGGTTCTTCTCGCAAAGCACGTTCAGGTTCTTGATCTGAGGCATGTCCGGCCTGGACAGTGGCCAGATTTCGTTGGGGCCGGCGGACATGGGGAAAGGCGGGCCACCCTGGTGGGGAGGTGGCGGGAACGGCCCTCCCAAGGGCAGAGGTGGGCCACCGAAACCCCCGGACCGATGCTCGACCGGCAACTGCTTGCTTTCTTCAGCCGCCGCCGCTGCTGGACTCGCCTGAGGAGAGACGTGAAATTAATATTACCATACAAGAACTAATTCGCGGTACCACCTGCATGCGTCAACATAGCGTGAACTTGTTGAACTTCTGGCAGGAATCGGGCACCAGCGATCGAGGGAAAATCGAAAACAACCAGTTTCAACTTTCGAACGCGGGAAAATGATAATTTTATAAAAATGACCCAGCAACTTGGCTAGATCCACTCCTAAATTATCGGCAGATCGATGAAACAACACCTTAAAACGCTATTGGAATTTGGAATATTTATTTTTTCGATCTGCTATATTGTAGTTTTGATTTCAACCTGCATTGGGTGAGAGTACAAAGAATGCTTGCTTTCGACGTGCTTATTTTCAGCTTCTTGTTTCCAGCTTTGGAGCGCACAATCAACGCTGATATCAGCATGATGGTCAGTGTGCTTGATGCACGCGCCACTATATGCGTTGTGCTATATAGGTTAAACATTCCGAGTAAAACCTTGCACGTGCGCATTAGCATCTCATGATGAGCGCAGGACACATTTTTACGGTACATAGGCGGCATACAATCGATACCAGTAGTGATCCGTGTGCTATACTCTGTGTCTTAAAAATCTGCTTTCAGATTGCCAAGCGCTTATTTCCAAGATTTATAAGCGCTTCTTGTAAGCTCAGCCTGGCACGGCTAAGCTTTCTTTGTGTGCGCCCTCATTTAAAAAAAGCATGCCGTTTTTATCCCGCTTGGTGGCGCTAGTGTACGCCGAGTGGTAAGCGCCTGCAATAAGCATTCTATGTGCTCGCACCCACACGCCTTCACATCTTCTGCAAGCATTACGCCAAGAGTACCATGCATCAATAGAAACTTGAGAGAAGTTAATGGGAATCAACACTATTCTAATGTTATTTTCATTTTTCGTAACACCCAATTAGTAATTGACCCTTT
>JAQGAO010007150.1:0-11567 GCA_034697705.1 Ommatoiulus sabulosus
ATTTAAGAATCGTACTTCGTAGTCATGATGTCCTGTGTGAAAAATTAGCACGCTAATTGATTTGAAAAGTTCAATCAAAGCTAACGTTGCTTTTAAACCAATTAATGCATTCCTTTTGCACCCGTGACTTCACTGCTGTCAAATTACGTTTCGTAAAGATACTCTCTGAGTATCCCTATATGAAAAAAATACATTAACGGACCAATTTTAATACATGCAAATTTGACTTCAGTTGCCTGCATGGTGGTGAAAATAAGTTTCCATTTTGCCCCTTAAAGGTTAGCAAACACCGTTAGCTTTCGCACCATGAGTGATTGCCTGCTTTTCGTTCTGCCCGATAGAAATGGAATTTTTCTCCAAAGTTCTTCAAAAATAAGAACCCTTTTTGAGGATCGTTATTGGCGACGTTTTCGTAACAATTGGACGCTCGCGGGCTATTCAAACACTTTGTGACGCGTCACTCGACGGCCTTTTTCCACCCAATTTAAATAATCCTTAAATGTTCGCGAATTGTAATCATATGCAATTAATGGCGCTCGCTCGAAAAGGAAATGTGCAGTCGATTTGAAAATGTGCAAATTGCCTCTGGCTTTTTGTGAAAATCTGTGCACAATTTTCCGCTACTGCTGCAGTCGCGCTATTTATTTTACGCACTCTACCGAAAGAATGTCTCCTCTCATTTTGGAAGCCGAGTTGGCACTGCCGTCTCTCGACGTCAGAACAACAGGAAGTAATTGGATTTAGGTTTATTCATTTAGTTCATTGCTTAGGTTTTGTTGATGCTAATCACACGGGGCTGGCAACGCACGTGACGGCCTTTACGAATACCTTTTATCTATAAAGCGGCTTACTTTGGGCAAAATGAGTTCCTCTTGTGAGTCCCTCCCATGGCGGTATGAAAAGTTGTCTCAAGTGCTGCTAAATGCCTGTGTCCATCAGTTTATTCGATATATTGTTAATCGAATAGGATAATTTATGATGCATTGTAATTAATATTTACTTACTGTTACATACTGCGAAGCAATATGTCTCTATCGTTTTTCTCCTATAATTCAATTATGTTTATATGATCATTATTGATACTTACAAGTATTTATATTTTATTCCATTAATAAGAATGAAAGGAAAAGGTAATATTGCCTCTTAATGCTAGCAAACATTCATTTTAGCGCTCAATCGATTGTGACTCGTAATTTGGGTTGTGCGATTTGACTTCGCAAAATGGATCATGTTCTGAGTCATGGTTAGGTTCCTAACGATTCATATCACGCATGCGTGTTACGCACGCTCCCCACCCATCCTAAAAACGCTTTCAGATATTCACGAAGGTTAAATGTGATTTAGATGTAATCTACATCCACGGTCTCGTTGAAATGCGTTTCGGATGAATGCTTTAAATTCGAGCCATGTCCATTTAAACCGTTATTTGAAATTCCCAAGGCACGTATTATATATCCAAATACACGCTGTCGTACTTTGACGCTTTTTTCGTGCCTTGCACTTTCCTGGAAATGTCGAACTAAACCCCGCATATCCCACTTTAAAAAAAGATATACACATTCAAACACTACTACAGTATATATGAAATAAATGTAAAGCATACTGCGCTATATAAAATACATTTTAAGCATACTATCACATACATTTTCAACATACTATAATATAGATTTTACGCTTACTGAAAAATAGATTTTAGGCTTTTTTATGAAATAAATTTCAAGCATTTATTGCATATAAACCATGAAATATATCTCATGAAATGCAATTCCAATTATGCAATGTCTATCTATGTATATCTAAAGAAGAGCTGTACATGTATATGGTTGGATATGTGTGTGTGGATGGATCGAAGCATGCCTGGTTCCGGGGCCGCAGTTCAATAGCCCACCCATAATGCACCGCGTTACAAATAAAAATTAAATTTCACTCCCGTCCAAACATGCGGTCCCCGGTAAGTGTTTATGATTTCTGTTACCTTTCCCGGGCAAAGCCGGGTTTTACCGCTATTACGTTATAAATGAATACCAAACGTATTAATCGATACATCGGTTAGAGCCTGCGTTTTCAAAACTCCTTATGCATGTAACTTTATAAATCTTTTTTAATTGTTTGCACAGGCATTTGGTGTACATTTTTTGGTGGTTCGGACCATTTCCACTACCTCGAATGTGCTTTTTTTTCTCCTCCGGAATGAAAATGAAATTGATGGTCACTCCATGTTCCTGTTACAAACTCGAACCGTTTGGCCACTTAGGCCTAGTTGTGAAATGGCGTAAGTCACGTAGTCGCTTTTAGGTCCTACTCGGATTATCCCATTTACGTTGTACGAGCAACAAGCAGTTATCTGGCGTCCATAAATGCTCGGCATGTAAATCATCTCCTGGCTACGTATGGCACTTAACAGTTTATGCGTATGGCGGTGATGTATTGGACGCTGAGCATGAAGAGGTTTTCGACCAGGGGGGAAATGGGGTGTCTGTCTTCGAATGATAAATTTCCACGTCATCTCCACGCGCCTTTACTTTAATGGCCATAATACGCAGGCCGTAACAGATTATAATGCCGAGTGCCTCGCTCACTGGGGTAGAAATAAAAGCTGCGAAATAAGGCTGCGTGCAAGTGCGAAGATAGACCCAGTTTAATCTTGTCGGCTTTCGGAGGGACGGATATGCGCTCTCCGAATTTGCATCCCTCGAGCGCCAAAATGATGGAATGGAAGAAACTGAAGCATTTTTCGAGACGCACTCGAGGACGTTTTCGATGGCCAAACTCATGAGCCCCCCCTTTGCTCTGGCGTTGGGGGATTTTGCGCCGCTTTTGGCTTGTCGCCATCAGCTGTGCCCTTTTTAGGAAAAAATCAGTTCTCCAGTTGGCGATGTGTTTACGGAGTATCCAGGACGTGGAAGCGTGGAAAAAGACCGTTTGTCACCACTAATAGTGTTACAATTCCAAGTCCGTTATTCTTTGTCTTAAATTGAAAACTGATAAATGCGAAGCGTTTTTCGGAAATCCAGCGCCTCGATCGCGTATTTCGGCGAAAATATAATTTATAGCCAGTTTTGAGAAAACTACTTTACGCTACTTTTTTTATTTTCATCCGATGGAAGTTTATACTTTAGCAATTTTCATGTCGAAGTTCTGATGACAATACCCACCCATAACAGCTGCCGAACTATAATACGGTTTCTAGTAAGTTTTCTCAGACAATTTCGCAGAATTTATTCTTATAGGTATATGAGCTCGGTAAAAGTGTCTTTTATAGAGTTGATTAACATCGCACTCCCGCTGCAGAAGTGACACATCTTAACATTTTTCATTTCAGGATAAAGCAAGTTTTAATGTATTTCAGTGTCTTGCGATGCATGAAGTGACATTAATATTGCCATTTAGCCGAAACCTCAGATGATTTTAGTGAATCTAGATCTCATTTCGTTTGGCTTAATACCGCATTAAATGGGAAATTGACATTTTTTGAGTTGTCGCTTTTGAAGCTGGTGTGCGCGATATGACAAAAAGGGACCCAAACAAACTAACGTTATTGAAAATATATGCGGCACGTTTAAAATAATATATCGTTTATGTTGGAGCAGTTTTTTTTTCTCGAAAAATGCAAGGCGTATACATGTATATTCTTCTGATAGTGCATTTTAGCATAAAATCAACTGGCGCCATGCATGGTGACTTAATTATGATATCTTCAGGGAGAATATGTACTGGATGCCGTTGGCCTCTTAAAGTGCATGCATATCAGGACCTTAAAATGAATTTTTGCTTCAACATGGGAGTAAATGACTTCTCTTGCTCCCCAAATGCATTTGAAACGAAAATGAAATTAAGTTTCTCCCGACAGTAATACCAGGTTATGTTTTCTTTTAGATAAACACTGCCAGCGTTTTTTTGTGAACATTTTTTTCTTCTGAAATATGTAGGAGTGCGCGTTGAATCGTACATGGGTATGGCCGTATAGGGAGAAAAAGAACATAAAGGCAGCTAATGCCATTTGAACATAAGTGTGTGAAGTTGGAAGAATGGGGTGCTTAGATTCGTTAATACGCCCTAACGATGCTAATTCAATTACAGATTGAAACGTGCCCCAATTTAACAAAGTCTGGAAACCTTGATCGACGAAGGGAACCCTTCATAGGGGGAGCGTAAACTCAAGTTGTGCAGTGACGTTGGACGTTCAATAAAGCTATAAATTTGTGCAAACTATATACTTTTATCTTCGAGAACATCAACTGTTTTTCTATAATCATTTTAAAAGTTGACTTCATTATCGTTTATTAGTTCCTCTAGAGACTGATTCGTCACTGAACTCTCTGACACTCTTAAACATGATGGCATTTAATTTCAATTGTTATTGTGCAAGATACTGTACTCTCTCGCTGTGTTACCGTTTACACATGGAAAATGGCAGGTTGGATCCTAAGAAGATCATTGAAGATGTCGTTGTCCTCTACTTTGTGCAGAGCATGAAGTACATGCATATCAGAACCTAGAAATGAATTTTTGCTTCAATTTTGAACGACTTCTCTTACTTCTCAAATGCATTTGAAACGAAAATGAAATGCAGTTATTGCAGGGCTTGTTTTAATATAATATATTCTCTGAGACGTATCTCTGAGGAGATTTTGCCGGAGTAATATTGAAACCTATAGACGTTGTGGAATTAACATTTTTTCCAAATATGTTACACAAGTATGCCCGTATTTGCTGTTCGTTTGAGTTATCTCGTTGTGACTTTAGTATGAAAATTACCCCAACTGGAATCGCACTCCCGATAAATTCAAAACTTGCCAATTTCCGGCATAGCACGGTTTTAAGTGAAGCTAAATAGCTATACATATTTGAGGTTATATCTGAAATATTTTTTGCCCATTTAAATGAAAATTGTCAATTTATTTTACCATGCATTCAAGCTATCTTAAAATGAAAAATGTTGAGGTGTCACTTTTAAAGCGTGCATACATGTACGATATGTAGCTTCTAGTATTCTATTATTTACCCTACAGTCAGTACATAGCACCATTTGGCAGGGGGGATCATTATGTAAATCTAGTAAATTGCATACATTTAATACAGTATGTTTTAATTATTAACATAGCCTGTATTATTGTGGTGATAAAAAGGAATTATATTGAATCACTGACGATAACATATACTGTAGTTCTTGGTCAACTATTTTATGTCACTCTACCTACTTTTCAAAATAATGAACTTATGAACTCGTACATTTTAGTGGAATGTTGTTTTATGTCTTTTATAGTTTTATTTAATTTAGCTTATAATAAAATATAAGTACATGCCTTTATCTGCTGAGCCAGTCACCATAAAGAACAATTGGAAATGCAATAAGCTGTTCCTGTAAAGGAATAGGTGCACTTTTGTTGTACATATGGAATACACGAGTAGCGAAGAAACATCGTTGACTGACATTGTGTAAATGCATTTTGAGGAGATATACAATGTAGCTGTTGTTTTCTCACGATGATTTCAAAATGTTTATTGCCAGCCACTTCATGTAAATTTAAAATTCCAATGTCTTCAGTGCCATTACTTAGGCAACGCTTTTTGCAGAAAGACGATGCGAACAAATGTTGCCTACTTGCATCGCTGCTGTACGTGCATATTCTACTGCATATACATGTACTGTATACACACACATACTGTATATATATATACTGTATATTTCTAAATGCAGAAATCCATTTCGTCATAAAATCGATATTTTTCTGTGAAAAACATCAGTGTCATTGCGAATGTCCAAATCAAAATGTCACGGAAAGCGTTTTGTTTCATGCCACAAATTGATAACACCAATCTGTGTTGCCCTCAAAATCCAGACTGACTTGAGATAATTTGATATACATGTATTTGCTTCGTCGTTACAAACATTTTCGATTAAAATCGTTAAACAACAAAATCAAATTATTACACTTGCAATATATATACATGTATGCAACGTGAACATTTAATTGTAGATAGTTGCATTCGGTGTATTAGACAGGCTAAATTCTACTGTATAAAAATCATTTTCAGTGTTGAATTACCTCAATAATTTTTTTAAATATGTACTGTGTAACAAGCCATAAACCTGATTAAAAAGCGATCAGTCTCATTAAGATTGTTTGGTCTAAATCGTCATCACGTGTATTAATTTCTATCATTCGTCTTGACTTTTCAAGTAATTTATGGACGACCCCACTCTCTTAAAAGCTTTCTCAAAGTACTTTTATTGACTGTGGCTGACTACATGTATAACGTGACATGAGCGTGCGCTAGCCACTAATACAGTATTGACCCGTTGTTAACCTTTTGGTCAGAACGCCTATCCTTCTTTTGTTTGTCCAAAAGCTTTCATATAAATGAGCTAATACCTTCATTTAAGCCTAAAGCTTGCGTGCTATTAAGAAAATGAAACATGGATTCTGTTATGTGGACTGTTCTACATGATTGCGAGCACGCGAAAACGCATTCTGCCTCCATAATCGGTATTTTGCAGCTGCCATAAATACCAGGCTCTGTTAATTTTGTAATTCATTTGGCCGTGACACCCTATAGGCGATGTTTCCACTTTTGTCCCTTCCCTCTTTTTATAACCCTCATCAAACACGTAAGTCAGGGTCTAGGCCTACCTGAACAAAGCACGAGCAGCTTCACCGTTACATAATGAACCATTTCACAGACGAGAAAAACTGTTGGTTTTATGTGGTCTTCGTTGCCCCCCACATGGGATATCCCCCACCCTTGCTACCCATGTTATCCCATTTCGACAAACTCCCATGTTTATCGACACTGAACTGAAATTAGGAAACACCTGACACATTCCCACTTTGCTAATTTGACTGGACATGCATGCAGTATTATTCTGCTGTCTCGTTGCATTCATCACTCTAGGAGTCCGCTTTAGAAGTGACACAACTCAACATGTTTTAATTTTGAAATAATAATTTTGAGATTAGCCAAAACTATGATAAGCTAAGATATGCGTCGTTTTTAATTGAATGTGTAGAACTCATTTCCAACGTAGCAAGCTGAACAAAAATTGACGTCATTATTTGGTCATTTTTTAAAACTGACGTCAATTCGAAAAAATGGCGTAATTTTTTGGTCATTTTTTTTTTTCGGGAAAAATGACCACTCAAAAACACGTTAGAAACAGACGTCATTTTTGGTCATTATTTTCTAAAACATGACCAATTCGGAAACAAGTCAAAAAACGACGTCATTTTTTGGTCATTGTTTTTCATAAAAATGACCACATAAAAACACGTTAGAAAAAGACGTCATTTTTTGGGCATTATTTCTCCGAAAAATGACCACTCCAAAACGTGTCAGAAAGCGACGTCATTTTTTGATCATTATTTTTCGTAAAAATGACCACATAAAAACACGTCAGAAAAAGACGTCATTTTTTTTTGGTTTTAATCTTTGGTTTTAATCTTCTTGCTACGTGGGTTGTGTTTTGACGTAATGCCATCTTCAACCGGAAATTGACAATTTTTGAGTTGTGTCAGTTCTAAAGCGGTGGTGCGATTACGAATGACCAATGCGTTTTATTTGAATGTCCTGTACTGCACTGCTGCAGGGAATATAGATACTGTAGTCGTCGTTAACTTATGGATTCAACAAAGTTGTTTTTTTCCAAAATTTCTAAGGGGGCTTTATTGGCTGACTGGACATTGTTTTACGAGGTTTTTTGTCCGTTCACGTATGAAAATAGTTTTTGGACATCCTGTAGATGCGAGTGAATGAAGGGGACAGAGGGGAGATTTATTGCCAGCAGAGTTTAGCACATGAGCGCAGCCATGGCATGACAATGAAAAATAGAACAGATTTGCTCAAATTTCAGGAGAAGCCGGGTGAATAGGCAAAACCTATTGAGAAAATGCAAATTACACGAGTTGGCACCCTTGCAAATAAAAAAGAGCACTTGTCACGTCAAAGATTAATATTACATTAGGTTACTGAATATTTTAGTGGCTTTTCGCATTCGGTGTGCAGTACAATAAAAACCGGTCCAAAAAGCATTTCTAGAGATAGCGAAGCAAGCTCATTTTTTTTATAAACAAATCAAAGTTTGATCAAAACGCCAACTTTTAAAATAATGCTGCAATGGTTCTGGCATTTTTTTTCTCTGTAATAATTGCTATTATTAGTTAAAAAATGTTCAAATTGTCGTATTGCAAGAAGCTAGTTGCCAAGTTTTTAGATGTCCTATTTCAGGTTGAAAACTTCAATATATGTCTAAGTCGAAATTCTTGTGGATTTACTTTATTAGAAAATTATTGCGGTAATAATGGTCACGTGATAGATTTTAAGTGTCATTCTGCTTGGAAAAGAGCGCTTTGTAACTGCATGCTTCCCTTCTCGAAGCATGGAATAAGTCCACTCTTTCTTCTCATTACATTTCAATTTCTTAATAGCATGTATAAAAATGCATCCCAGTTCCATTTCTTTCATTTTCTAGTTTTACGATTGGATCAGTCGATTATACAGTACCTTTCGTTTTTAAGTTGCATGGCTTAAATAAAAACGATTTGAATGAATCAGAAAACAATGGCAAAACCTAACTTCTCATAATACAAATGGATCGATCGGTTATTGGCTAACGGAAGTGCCCGTGGCATGGATTTCCAATTGGTAGAAGTGCAGTTTATGGAGTGTCAATAAATCCATCTTTAATGCTAGTCTCCAAATGGAATGAAGTTCAGCTTGAGAAAATCTTTATGTATAATGACAGGTACAATTTAGCCGTTTAAATACGTTTATTGTTCCTATTGTGCATGTCAATTCAAGTTGATGCTATCTGTTGCGATGTTATTATGAGCATGACAATATTGCAATTTGAAAGCAGTCGGTGGCGTGGCGTCAATATGAGTTTCATTTCTCCAATTTTCACCTACCTACAGGCTATGAGTATAAACATAGTAGTTCGGGTATGAATTCTATTTTGTGATAATTTTTAAACGAAATATTTCTGGACATTTGCGTACAGATGTAATTAATGTTTATTGAAATAACTATAATTTAACAAATATGTATTACCCAAGTTTCTGGCATTTATTCACAAATTGCCACTTTTTCAGAAAAGAGGTGGATTGAAGCTCGAGGGCAATTCAAATTTACATATTTTGATTAAATTATTTCCGTTGGAAGCACGTTCATAATTGTAAATAAATATACGCGATAGTTTGTAGATTTCTCCACAGTGTCTTATAACATAGTACCGTCAAAGCGCATCCTTGTGGTTTTCTTTAGATGCTTTTTACTGAATTCTCTGCATGCAAAGCAATCTCAAGAGGTAACGAACCTTGCCAATGACGTGCGTGAAATTAACCTAATTAAAAGCAAAATGAGCTAACATTTCGCTGTTAACGAGGCCAATTTTTTGTACTGATACGGAAATGATACAGTATATTGACAAGGTTTGTTACGTTTGTTACGTTGCTTCTTGTTCTGTTGAACATGCAATTCCCGACTCCATACTTGGAAAATGGAATATGTTAATTCAGAGATTTTATTGCTACAATGTATAATATTGGAGTAAGTTTTTTAATCAACTTGCCAATTGATTTTTAAACAAATAAATTGGCAGGTTAAGGAATTATGTCCCTTTTTCATTATGTCACTTTGTTTACATTTTTAATTAAATTAATAAATCTGCAAAATTTAGTATGCGTGCTAGATTGGACTAACTGGTGCATACATGTATTTTTGTTAAGGCGATGTGGTCATCCAAATTTGACACTACTCCCTCCTGGTGAAGTTAGGTTATAAAATGGAACGTCTCAAATGTCCATCCTTAGAACTTGACTTACTCTTCAGAATTCACTCACGACTCACTACTCTGTCAAATCGATTTTCGCCGTCTTTGCTGGAAGTTGGGCAAGTTTGGTTTGCATTCTAGTCTGTTTTACCCTGCCTAGAATAACATAAACAACCCTGATCTTTTAAACTTCTGACCACAACATGCATGTAAATGTACAATTTACATTGTTTACTCTGTTATGCAGAATTGGCATTGATGTGTAAATAACAGAAGTCAACGCATCCTGCGGTTGATCAGGCTGCCGTGCTGCTACTGTTGATTCATATAATGTGATGTAATTGATATGGAAAAATATTACGATCTGTCAATTTTCTCTATAGGCTCTGAATTACTTTGCATGTAGATATTTTCAAGAATGGATATTTTGCGTTGTTTTGCTCTTGTATTAATCAGGTTTTTTTTTCCTTTCAGGTAAGACATCAGAAATCTACAAGAATAAAATCGAGCTTAGATGGTATGCCAATCGCCTTTTATTTACATTTTATGCTTATTACTTGAAACTACATGTATTTTCCAAATGATTTAAAGATATAAGTGTTCTAAATGTTAAGGCATATAAATTCAATATTCGTTTCAATTGCCACGCATTTTAGGACAATTTATCTTCTGATAATTGTTAATAATATATCATGGTTAAGAAGGTGTCTTAAATAAAACACTTTTCCCTTATTACATCGCAATCTTTATGACATAGAAACTGAATTGACCCACTTAACTTCATTTTATGCGCTGGAAAAGTGGAAAATCTGCGCTATAAAGAAATTTGTGAATTAAAGTCTATCTTATTCTTCTTTTTCTAAATGCCAGTGGCGCCAAATTCATCGTCTGATTCAGTATGCAGCACATCTAACATTCGTATAGAGTAGCTGTGAGCAAAGGTTCCTCCTGTAACTCCATTCTCGAGTTTTTGTCTCAAGGGTCTAGAACTTGCACTAAAAAAAACCCCAATGTGAAGGGTTCGAATAAGTTATTTAGTGTCCCAAGTGTAAACCATTGCCAGTAAAAACAGTGAGAAATGAATGTCCCTCAGAAATAAGAAGTTTGAATGTGGAATCGATGTATCTTGCCCTCTTACCAAGGTGACGAATACCGGTATTGATATTTTCTATTCTTCAACAAAGGTAGCTTGATTTCATTCTTTGAGTACTTTGGAGATTGATTTGAACTCGTAATATTTTGGATTCCCTATATTAGGATACTTTGTATATATATACTTTATATATATTTGAACTGATAATGATTTGGACTCCCTATATTAGGATACTTTTGAAATACAGTATTTAGACTTGACTATTTTTTCTATATTTATTAGTGAAGATTTGCAACCATACAATTATATATTTATATATATATATACAGGGTGATTCCTAAAGACACTTCTCAGAGAAAAAAATTATATCTTTAAAATGGTAACAGATACGAAGATAATTCTTTCAGGTAACTTTGAGTTCTCCATGAGCTATCCGTAAACCATATTCCCTGCGACTTTGAATGTCACGTTCAAGGTGATCCATTTGCTAGGTCTGGGGATTAAACGTTAAAAGTGTAAATTAGAACGTTGTAGGGCGATGGCTAATTAGTATAATAAAGTTGGTTTCAAATTGTTTTGAAAATAGCACAGTGATCCAGAATTTTTCTTCTCCACGAGTTACTTTATGCATACTTAGGCTGCACTGCATGACACCAAAGCTTTGTGGGCTGCATGCAATGGGACCTTAAACCTGTTAAATTGTTG
>JAQGAO010007151.1:0-11566 GCA_034697705.1 Ommatoiulus sabulosus
CCACAACAACAACTGAGCCAAGCTCGACCACAACCACGGAACCCAGTACCACAACAACAACTGAGCCAAGCTCGACCACAACCATGGAACCCAGCACCACCACAACCACAGAGCCTAGCACCACTACAACCACAGAACCCAGTACCACAACAACAACTGAGCCAAGCTCGACCACAACCATAGAACCCAGCACTACCACAACAACAGAGCCTAGCACCACTACGACCACAGAATCCAGCACCACCACAACAACGGAGCCAAGCTCGACCACAACCCCGGAACCTAGTACCACAACAACAACTGAGCCAAGCTCGACCACAACCACGGAACCCAGTACCACAACAACAACTGAGCCAAGCTCGACCTCAACCATGGAACCCAGCACCACCACAACCATGGAGCCTAGCACCACTTTGATTACAGAATCCAGCACCACCACAACAACGGAGACAAGCTTGACCACAACAACAACTGAGCCAAGCTCGACCACAACCACAAAGCCTAGCACCACCATGACCACAGAATCCAGCACCACCACAACAATGGAGCCAAGCTCGACCACAACCCTGGAACCCAGTACCACAACAACAACTGAGCCAAGCTCGACCACAACCACCGAACCCAGTACCACAACAACAACTGAGCCAAGCTTGACCACAACCATGGAGCCCAGCACCACGACAAGCACGGCATCCAGTACCAATGCAATATAGTAGAGCACCACCACGAATATGGAGTCCAGCACCATCTAAAAGGCTAAAAGGACACTACCATAGAGCCCACAAAAGCCCCAGAGCAAACAGCCACAATCACAGAACATTTATAACCATCATGATTTAAGCAATTTTAAGAATATTTTTTTTTAAATTTGTTTAGAACAATTGTATGAAAAACGTGGAAGAGATATAATGTATTTGCAGCAAATAATTTAGAATAAAAAGCTATTAGTTTCAAGATTATGTTAATTAAGGCTTATATAAATAATTTATACATTTGTAAGCCAAAATAAATTGCATATTTTCTCTGGTTGCTGTAGTGCCAAACTTGAGATGTTCCGTGGAACTACAACTAGGTTAGATTTTTTATCCAATTTTAACACTTTTTACTATACATATTGACCCTGCATGCTATAGACACGCGTAACATCATTTAGATTAGTATACCTTCTTTTTTAATAAAAGCATGGGAATGATCTTTTCCTTAACTTGTTGCTGGTACAATTGAATTGTTTTCATTTGGAATTTTGATGAATTGAGCATAAACATGTACATGTAAGTGAAATAGATAATTCAATTATTGATAAAATAGTATTTGTTATTACGTGCAAGTAACCTATTGATCATTAATATTAATATTTTTAAGACACGGCATATACTAGCATTCAGAGTCGGAAAATTTCTAAAAGTGGTAATAAATATAGCTATAATATGCACAACTGTGACAGCTGAAACCATGAAAACGACCACGTCAATACCAACTGTGACTTGTGACCAACTATACTTAAAACCAATTAAGGCACCGGCTTAACTGATCATCATACACTGTACCAATATTTTTAAATATTCATTATCTATAATGATGCCTTAAACATGGTAAAATCACAAACTAAAATGGTTGTATTATGTTATGATATGAATTAAAACAATGGTGACTTCCACCATGTTAATTACTGAAACTACAACAATACCTACAACCAAGGCACTGAGTATAATAAGGAATACCACAATTGCAGCACAATTGTACCAACTAAGACTACACTAATACTACCATGGCACCACCATGGCATTGAGAGTACATGTAGGAGGATGAGGTGGAGGAAATTTATTAATGCAGAAAACAAAAAGTGAATTTATGATACTTTCTAACAAGGCACCAAATAAGTCTACCGCAATGCTTTCCTCAATCATATCAACTGAAACTACAATGAGGGCTACGACCATCCACCCAACCGAAACTTCGATGAAGGCTATCCATATAATATGTAAATTTAGAGTTTAGTAAAATGGACTGCTTATCATTTTTTAGCATCTGATATCATAGTTTCTATTTTGAATTTTATGTGTACTTTATTAGTCATCCATGACCTTCGGAATAGACCTTTACCTGCATAAATTTCGAACCAAATTTAAAATTACTGGAAAACAATTTCATATGCTGAATGTGAAAATATCAAAATAGGATTGCCGATTACATGCAAAATATTTACAGAATACTCGCAATATTCCACGGTCGCTATAGATTATTCAGCAAATCTAAGCACAATAAAACACTGCACTACAAAACAAGAAATCCTCGACCTAGATTACGATGTACATTTGAATAATAGTCAATTTATAAGCACCAATTTTCGAGAACCGAGGCATTTACGCTTCATATTTCAGTAAAATGATTAAGACATTCACAGAAAATATCGGGATTTAAACAAAATTGCGTAGATAATAGATTATTTTAGGTTAAGTAAAATTAATAAACATCTTCACCTCAAGTGGTCGGAGAATATAATTAATAGTGAAACCAAACACGACCAGTAACGTTATGTGGATTACAAACGACGTTTCGCCACCCATGTGGCTTTCTTCAAGTTTTATTCTGCTAAATTCAAACGAAAAAATAAAATAATACACAATCGTTTGTAATCCACATAACGTTACTGGTCGTGTTTGGTTTCACTATTAGTTAACTAAAATTGTAAAGTCTGATAAATTTAATGCAATTGTAAAACATCACAGTACACGCACGTTAATTTTAAATTTTCTCAACAATTAACTTTTATTGTTAAAATCATGTGATTATTCAGTCTACACAGTACATATGGTATAAATCAATGTTTCTCAGCCTGTGGTCCTTGAACCATTTCTGGTTCAGGAAAAACTGGTACGATTTCTAGGTTTTTCTTACTTTTAAATAGCCATAGGATTTTCCAATTACAAAATACACTTCAAAACTAATACCAAAATATTATAGGGTATAAATTCTACCTTTAAGATCCGAGAAATACTCGTCATTGTAGTGAGAATGAACAAACAAACGAACATTGGTCGGTTGGTCCACAATATTCATTGTACAGTTAATTTGAAATTCACAAGTGCAATGTTTTAAATCATTATTAAAATAATACACTCATATTATTATTAATACATGTAAAATTGTAAATGTATTTCATTGCAGAACAAATGGATGATGAAGAAGGAGGGCTTCCTTAATGTAAGCCATACCGATGGGAAAACTGACCCATACACTGTAAAAGATTTGAAATATGCAACTGCGGCTACGCCGATTAAATGGGAAATCCACTATTCACAGCATTAAAATAAAGGCTTATTAAAAAGGTGTGATGGCAGGCAAGTAAAAGAAGACTCAGCAATGCATAAGGAGTGTCGAATTTCTAAACCAATGCGCCAACTTGAACATGGGCATGTGTTACCGCAACCCGGGTAAATGCTGAGTGTTGGATTGATAAGTGGCAAATAGCTGCCTGTTACAAATCCGACAACACGATTCATTGATATCTGTTGCCGGAGCCTCATTGGTCCGATATATGACACTATAACTGGCTCTGCGCCCATAGTTGATGATGGTGATGTCGATATTGACGAAGCCGATAGGGGGCGACAACGTGCAACCAAGCAAATGTAAACGTTCGTAGGCCTAAACAGGCGCATATAGTTTGTAAAAAGTTATGTCAATGTACCCTCGATCAGGCATACTGCCTCTGAAAATCTCTCTCGGGTCTTTTTTTTCTTGAGTATGCCCTGTGGCCTTTCATCTTCATTTGTATACGTCCATGATCCATCGTTTTCCATGTCCTCAAGTAGCCCGTACGTTCCTGCGCTACCCATGTTCCTTCCATCAGGCTTACCTTCTTCTTGATAACTTTTGGCTTCATTCTTTTGCCTTTGGGTTTGGAGTGGTTTTCCTTTTCCCAATGGATCTTGTTGACTTAATCCTCTCCAGACGCCAGGACCATATACATATATAAGAGGTTGCATGGTTCCTCCTCAATCCTGATAGCGCCCATCCAGCATCATTAGGCCTACCACTTCATCTTTGTCACCTCGGTTCACCATGTTCACCATACCTGTCATAGTATATGAAAAAAACAGTATAGTAACTCCGCCCACATTTACCTATAACCACACCTACACAGCGCCGCATAGGAATAGTGTATGAGTGAAAAGTCGTTCACCTAAGTGAGTTACTCACTCCTACTTCACTGAACTAGCTCATCGTTTACTAGTTCGATCGGACCGAATTTAAGTGAACTAGCGCCAACTGTCGTTCACTTGCTCACTTGAGCAAACTAGTTAAATTTTTTTCGTTCACTCAATCATACACTAGCGTCTTTGGTAACTGTAGATAAATAAGAACGCGTGTTGTTTGCTGTATAAAAAGAGTTGTGTGAGGCGGCGTGTGACCATAGGCCTCAAGGTCATGTAATTAAGTTTCGTTAAGAATGTCGACATTTCTCACAACTTTATGGATTGTGTAAAATTAATTCCTTAATAATGCACCTGACTACCACTGTGACCTGACACCTCAAAATTTCCCCCCAGAAATTTCATTTTCAACTTCCCTGACTTTTCCAGGTCTTAAAAAAATTACTCTGACCCATGATAATGTTAAAAATTGACATATTTTGCAAAATCGACCGAGGAAAACATTTTGCAAAATTTACTAACGAAAACTTTGAAAATTTAAAAAAATTTGCATGACGTTCTTTTTGAAAATTGGACAATTTTGTATTCATAGATGTAAAAAGTTTTGCAAATTTGTCCTCGGAAAACGGGGAGAATTTTGCAATTTTGTCCTCGGAAAACGGGGAGACTTTTGCAATTTTGTCCTCGGAAAACGTAGAAAATTGTGCAAATTTCAACTCGGAAAACGTTGAAAATTTTGAAATTTGTACTCGACTACGGTGAATTTCTCTGACTTTTCCAGGTTTTCCAGGTCGGGGGGAGCCCTGTTATAAGGAGGACGGCAACCATCGTGTCCAATGCTGAATGCATGAAATCTTTGAGAACTCTTCGGAAAATATACTTATGTACAGTATACATGACCACTTTAAAATTAAATAAGCCTAAAATAGCCGGACAATCATTTTGTGGTGTCATTAATAAAGTTATGATGGGTTTGCCCGATGTACTGCATACTGCATAAAAAGTCTCGTAGAGACAGGCCCTTAATTGATCCTAATAATCTGAAAAGCTGAAAACACACAGGCGAAAACGCGAGGTGTCTTTAGAGTGTATATTTTAATTGGACAACAATAGTTTGACGAAAATTTAAATTCGCCATTTTCAATGCATGCAGTCTTACTTTTTTCTACTATATCACGATTTATGCGCAACTAGGAATATTACAACAAAATGTCGCTTGGGTTTTCAAAAAGGTCTATGGTTATTTTTATGCAATTGCTGACAGCGTTGTAACGCCGCGGCCTAACACACTCCGAAAAAGCTGAAAGCCTTAGCTGTCATAAAATTTGCTGGAACTGCATGCGCGTCTGACAGCTGCATTCTAATCAAAAGCTGTGTCAGGATTAAAAAGTCCCATTTCTAAATAAAGTTGACGATTTTTGTAGAAAGATTTGCCTATATATAAGTATTAATTTGATATGATTAGAAAATGTGAGTACAAAGATTCTTTAAGATTAACAAACGTCATCTGTCATAAAGATTGTCGTTTGCAGTTAATGACTATCAAAATGGAAAAGGTGCTTAATATTTATTGTTTTCAGTTTATCTGCGCATACTTGTAAACTGTCATGAATATTTCGAAATTTGTTATCGATTTGGAATGACAAAATATTCAATTGCCTCAACCTAAATATTTTTCTAAGATGCAATATGTGCATGCGCTTGGAAAGTTGGCTAAAATCGATTCAAAATTTTGTTCGTTTAAAGTTTCGTCAGAAATTATTTGTTTGCACTTGTTGATATTAAAAAACACATGATTAAGATAGATATTTAGTTATAATGAATAATTTTGCCCATTTTGTAGTTCATCTATAATTACTGAAAAGAATCGACATCGTCCTGTGAAATTTAATGCTGAGCTCCCTTTGCAATGCAATATTCTTGTCTGAAGAACAAAATGCAATAAATTGAATTCAGCTGTCAAAACATTGGGTGCATCATATGATTTTTGAAACATCCATAAGCCTGAATGCACGAATTTAATTTACTTCAAAACGTTATTATACATTGAATAAATATTATACACACACATTTTAACAAATAAAAACCGTATATAGTCTTCATCATACAGTGTATTCTTGGCACTTTAGCATGTGTATTACCTTTCGAAGAAAGAAATAGTCGAGATCTACTTTCCTATATAATCTGACTATAATATACATTACATTGCATACCAACATTCCGTTTTTCTTAACGTGAAGAATAAAAAATGCATATTTTATTCACACGTACATACATTTTTTACAGAATAAAGTTAGCGTATGAAATCATAATATTAACAATAAAAATGCATTTTAAAGTAATGTATTTGAGACGAGATATTTTCAATTATTTCTATTAATATCCATTTTCGGATAATGTATTCAAAAGTGAAACACAATACATACAAGTATATTTTCGTATAGTGTACAAAAGTATAAGTCTTTGTCTCGTATGTTGCATATTATTTTTGTATTTATTGGTATATTTTTTTAATATTTTATGTAAAATTTAAGTGTACTTTAGAATGCAAATTAAATAGAGTAAACAGTAGAGTATATATACAGCAAATGTATTTATATACAGAACTCGTACAAATATAGAGGAATACATTTATACATCGTGCATGCTTTAAAGGTGGAAAAATTTGATCAAGTTTAGATAATCTTAGTTTTAAACTAACTGTAGCATCTCTTTAGCACGACAGGAATAGGGTGCTGCCTGCACCCATCTGATAACCAATATTTCTCGAGAATTTCGACTGAATTCAAGGAAAAACATAGTGTTAAACATGTAAATGCTTTATGAGCAATTTAATTGTTATCAATTGTGCAGTCGGTGCACACAAATCTTGTGCAGAATAGCATTTTCATGGAATGTACGAAAACACATGGGCTGTCATCATTACATAAAGCAGTCATCATCGTTTCGCTGAAGCTGCTGATCTTCGGTGACAATTTGCGTCATCGCAGCTGATCGATTCGCATCGTCTACGAAAGTGTTGGAAGAAAAGAGCTCATTGTGATCGAGATACAATGTCAACGTGTCAAAAACTGCCGAAGCAACGGTTTTCTTGCACGTGCATACAGTGACTGCTAATGTACATAGGGTATAAAACGACGGGAAAATGAGTTCCAAAGCACTCTCATCATCGGCTTCCAACGACGGATACCAAGGTATGATATCGGCTGTTAAGCCAAGGGTAGATGTAACCAGTATATTCAATCTTGCCATCCATAGGATGAACCTGCAGTTTAAAAATTGCTCAATTCAAAAACCAAAAATGGCACACATACTGTACAGCCAAAACCAGTAATGCACTTAATTTTAAAAGCAAATATATTGATAGAAATGGTGGAAAATCTTTGTTTTTACACATTTACGTTTCATAATTTTAAACTGTATATGGATGCTTTAAATATTATACGTATAAAGGGTCGTGGTGTCTTGATAATCGATAGACTATTAATAATTTTAAGAAAGCTTCATTTGCACAATTTAAAAAATCGCTAGTTTTCGACTAATTCCATTTATAACTTTCAACATATTTATTAAAACATAAGCGAATGGTTAATAATTTCCAGTAAATGAGCGGTCTTTCTTTAAATATTTGCAACATTACGATCTTTACTAGAAATCCCAATATTTGATAGTAAATACTATCCAGGATAGCACAGGTCAATTAATCAAACCAATATAATAAGCCCCATATTCGCTTAAATTCAAATATATTGCACAGTATAAAATAAAAACATTTCTGAAATGAAAATAGGACTAATAATTTACCCATACACATGCATGCACAAAAGGACAGTGTCGAATAGTTTTATTTAACCGAGGGTAAAAGTAACCCGGATAATCGGTTGGAGGTCGGTCATTATAACGTCTTGCCCAACCTAAATTTGCACCATTACGTTCTTTATCAGAATTATACATTCTCTAAGCTTCGCATGATATTATATTTGCATAGGAACTGCATTTCAAATTTCTACAGCTCCATCATGAAGACCGTCATCTTGGCAGCTCTGCTCCTAGTGACAGTTGCGCAAGTTTGCAACGCATTCACTCTGAGCAAGAGAACTTTCACTGTTGTATACACAGAGAACACAATGGTATGTAGACAGTGTAAGGCATCTGGCGGAACTCACACCGGCTGCTGCACAGATGCGAAAGTATGTTGCGGTAAGTTAAACTGGAAGATGTCTTCCGATTCTTTTTTTAATTTTTATAAAGATTTCATAGCAACTTACTATAACGGTCGTTGTTCAGGGGAAAATATAAGGATTTAAAAAAAAATGCCATGGGAAATGCATTAAAACCAGTTATCCAAAAATTCATATTTAATTAACACAATATACATGTACTTGTATTTGTCATACAGTAGTTCATTATAAATTTCATAAAAAAAACATTTGAAATGCTGGCACAATATACACATTCATATATCATTTGAAAAAAAAAATTCGCGGAAAACAACACCAATTCCTCCTAAAATTCCACAAGTTCCTACCATATTTCTACGAAAATCACTTTATTAGATTAACATCGATATCGACACACTGCAAGAATGCTTACAGATTGATAATCTGCAAGGATCTTCATAAGTCATTTCATTATCGCGGATCTCCATTTAAACTTTCCACCAATTTTATATCAATCCAAAACTACTGTAGTTAATACCATGATAGTATTACTTAATACCAAATGTCTGCTGTTATGCATGTACATGTGTAGTTCATATCGATGATGAGCTAAAGCAACTTGGTAAAACATACTTCCTATTATGTCTCTAGCAGCCACAACCACCACCGCCACCACTACGAAAGCCACATCCCCAACCACCACCGCCACCACTACGAAAGCCACATCTCCAACCACCACCGCCACCACTACGAAAGCCACATCTCCAACCACCACTGCCACCACCACGAAAGCCACATCACCAACCACCACTGCCACCACTACGAAAGCCACATCCCCAACTACAACTGTTGTGACCACGGCAGCCACATCTCCAACTACAACCGCTGCCACCACCACCACGAAAGCCACATCCCCAACCACAACCGCCACCACTACGAAAGCCACATCCCCAACCACAACAGCAACCACCACGAAAGCCACGTCCCCAACCACTACGGCAGCCACATCCCCAACCACCACTGCCACCACTACGGTAGCTACATCCCCAACCACAACCGCAACCACTACGAAAGCCACATCACCAACAACAACAGCAACCACCACGAAAGCCACGTCCCCAACCACTACAGCAGCCACATCCCCAACCACCACTGCCACCACCACGGTAGCCACATCCCCAACTACAACCGCCGCTGCTTCTGAGACAACCCCTGCAGCATCTGAGACAACTGCCGCTGAATCCGAAACAACACCCGCTGCATCTGAGACAACCGCCGCTGAATCCGAAACAACACCCGCTGCATCTGAGACAACAGCCGCTGAATCTGTGACAACCGCTGCTGAATCTGAGACAACCGCCGCTGAATCTGAGACAACCGCCGCTGAATCTGAGACAACCGCCGCTGAATCTGAGACCACCGCCGCTGAATCTGAGACCACCGCCGCTGAATCTGAGACCACCGCCGCTGAATCTGAGACAACCGCCGCTGAATCTGAGACCACCGCCGCTGAATCTGAGACAACAGCCGCTGAATCTGAGACCACCGCCGCTGAATCTGAGCCAACCACTGCAGCTGATGCAGCATCCGACTCCACCGCCGCATCGGAAACCACTGTCGCACCAGATGCCTCATCCGATGCAACATCTGACACCACTGTCGCAACCGACACTAGCGCCGCCACCACTGCACGTACCTGCACTTGCCCTTCCAAGAAAAAGAAGTAAACTGGCATTTGTTTATAGGCTTCAATATACTAGCCACTCGATCAGGCTGTTGACTTGCCTATAAGTACAATTTGTGAAAAATTTATAATTGTAAGGGTCTTTGCAAATAAAACAGATTTGTCAGCTGCCATGCCGATGGTATGAAAGCTTATAAATAACACTTTGTTATGATATTTCTTTATATTCGCATAGGCTCTGTAATTCTCACGCTGCATATAACCGTACTGTAAAATGTGCATTTGAACGAAAGATGAATACCAACACTAGATTTGATGAATGTAGGCCTATATACCATAATCGTTAGAGCAACATGACTTGCAATGTAGATCGGATTAGCATGGGGAAATGAACGTACGTATACGGTATACCGCTTTATTTGTCAGACTGTCTAAGACATAAAAGATTTACAACAAGAAAACCTCATCAAAAATGAGATCTCACTTGAATTTTTCACATTCTTTTTCGATTTAAGAATTTCGCCTTAATTCAAACAAGCAGAATTTTGTAGACAACTTTCAAAACAGGTACAACAACTTTCTGCAAAATCAAAAAAAAAAAAAAAAAATACATTTACTAAAAAAATATACAGACCACAACCTTTCCAAAAATAATTCCTAAATCGATTTTGCTTAATCAAATAAAGTTGTCAAATCAAATGTCGCCGAGTTCCCATTACAGAACAAACAAAAATATACATGTAATATTGCCATAATTATAAATAGCACATGTTTTGCAATTATTTTCACAATATAATTCAATGACGCGATACAACATTTTTCTGACGATTAAAAAGCCACCAGTGATTCCAGTGAACTTACAGTACCGCTGCAATTCCACGAAGAAGAGATTGATACAGCATAAATGCTGCCAAATTTGCCAAAATATAAATGTTTTTCCAGTTTTATTTAAAAAAAGCAAACTATCGCTACATATAATTATTATTGTACAAAAATAATATTATTGAAATTTGCTTGATTTTTTCACCAATCATACCAATCATACATGTACATGTACATAAAAATATTGGGGTTTCCATAAAATTACATAATGACTCTGAATCATGCATGAAATCAAAGTGGCTGATATAATAATCCGCAAGTTTATAAACCACATTAGAATTAATCCTGCTCCTTCAGGATGTGTTTTGAACAAATCACCATGTTAAAATGCAGTGTTCTGATGGCGTCATAATATACAGTATTTGATTTTACGCTATATATGAGGTTGAATTTTTTAAATTGGTCTCATGAAGTAAAAAGAGGTCGTTATGTAGGCCTATACAATGTATTCTATAGGTGCTTCTCATTCACCGAATTAAATTACGAGGACACTAAAATCCTTATATTCTTCAATCAAAATATATCCCTTGGACAATACAGGACACAGTTATATAAGTTATATAAGAAGATATGGGTCTAAATACCGTCTAATACGGGCTTCTTTTCAAAGCACATGCTTATCGGAATGTGAATGTCAGGTGCCTTCCAGAAAGCACTCTGAGGTGTCGATAACAAAATTAATA
>JAQGAO010007152.1:0-11565 GCA_034697705.1 Ommatoiulus sabulosus
GCAGCGCAGCTAGCAATTAGTGTTTGCCCCCTTTCGCCTTGCTCGCATCACTTTTCGGTATGGGGGTGCTGCGGTTATTTAATAATATGGCCGTTTACGGGAAAGGAATTCAACGGGAAACGGGAAATTTAGGATTTCATCGGGAAATTTAAAAATTCATCGGGAAAGGAAGCGACTAAGGTTAGCCACAGCAACGCGTGGCCGGGCACAGCTAGCAGAACAATAAAATTTACAAACCAAAAACTTGCTGAAAACCACTAACACGTACCAACAAATTAATACTCATAGTAAATATATGCCAGGAGGGGCATGAGTCCCGCTTAGTGCAATATCTTATCTCTTTTTAAGTGTGGACACAATATTTCCGAAAAATGTTTCTGCCCATCTGAGACTGAATCATGTTTCGGAAATATTTTCAAGAAACTCAAACGTGAACGTTTGCTTCAACACAAATGTTACGTTGGTTTGTACAGGCATTACAAGAACATTCATCTTTCCGATTGGCCAATTCCGATTATTTTCGTAGCCGCGCAAACGTTTCGTTTTCAGAAACAAATTCGCGATAGAAAACAAAGGTTTTCGATTTATGGATGAGAAAAAAAATTAATACAATAAATGCATTTCGGGAAACACGAAAAATAGGTTGGATAACATCAATTAAGGTAATGCATTTAGGCACATTATTTCGTTAGATTCGCAAAGTTGCAAACACGCAACAATGTTGTAATTAAAAAACAATTTCCTGGTATCTATATACAGTATAGTAATAATTAAAACGAGAGAAATAAAGTTAGCGTAGGCCATCGAACCAATCCAGGATGAAACAAATATCAACATGTATACAGTCAATTTCGAAAGTAAAGAAAATCGAAGTTGCGTGTTTTGGTAATTCTCAGATCAAAACATCAGTTCTATGATACCCACGAAATTTAAAACATTGTTCTTCAGTGCTTGTATTGCAAGTTGCTAATTCGTCCCCATGCACTCATATCACATATTCCGGAAAAGTACGATAAATTTCTTAGTCACTGTACGATTCAGCGTTAAGGCATGCGTCAATGACACGGTGTGTAATCAATTTAGCTATAACTTCGTGGGCTGCACTTGATTCGAATAATATAGCAAATTAAATACTGAAATATCTAATTTATTGCTGTGGGGAATCAACGAAACGCCTAATCGATTTAACATGCTCGTTCATTTGTGTGTTTACTCAACGTTCCGATGCTCGCAGTGCGAAAATTAGGTGTTAAATACTGTCATTATTTTAATTATTTCAGGCAGCACGCTGGTTATAATAATGCAAACTGAAGTGATGTTTATTTAAAAGGCTGTTCGGAATGCGCACTCTATGCGAAATGCTTTTTTTCACCTTTGCACACTTTAATTGAAGCGAAGCAAACCAAGATGTGATCAACAAAGTACGACCATATACGCGCAATTTAATTAATGGATAAACGGCAAATGTAGGCCTACCCATCAACTGTACAAGGCGTAGCCCGTGACACAACATGAATTACGAGTTTACAGCATGTCCACTAGATAATAGTGAACCCGATCTATTTGGTCGGAACATTAATTTTTTTCCTTCAAAATTCCTTTATCATCGATCAATTAACCCCAGCAACAGATGACATGCGTCAACATCATATGCTATATACTCTATGTTGAAATTTAGTTAACAACGTATCTAGTTTTTTCTATGCCTGTTATTTTTGCAAGTGTTACGGATTATTTACTGCATTTCGGCACTTAATGGTCATGGACAGTTATTCTATGCTTACACGTAGTATATAGCCGCAATACAAATATTTAAAAATATTTTATTGCTGTTTTTGCGAGCGTCCCGGATCAGTTACTCCTCTGTACTCATGGTCATGGTCAGTTATAAAAAGATTTTCAATCAACCATTTGATGCTTTGCGTATACGCACTCGATTGTAAGATCCAAACTTTTTTTGGAATGCGTATACATGTGCACAGCCTATAATATTACGTGTATTTTCCTTGATGTGTAAAAGCCGATAATGACAACATTCGAACCTGGCTAAGACGAATCTCAACGGATCCAAAACATTTCAACAATAACCATTAAGTTTCATTAAAGTTTAGATGAAATCCAATCCACATGAATGGGAAGGTGCTGAAACTTGTATCGGGGAATTCCCACGAATAACGTACTTATATATTCATACTAGCTGTAAAACCCGGTTTTCCCGGGGAAGCTAAAAGAAATCAGAAACACTTTGTGAGCTAGTGTTTGAAAGTTGTGTTGGAAAGGTGGCATACCACAGTTTCAGCACCAATAAAGGTGTGGCCACACCGAAGCAAACAGCAAAAAAAAAAAAAAAAAAAAAACATACGGAGACCCGTAGCGGAAGATATTCTTTTTTTTCGTTTTGTACGCGTTTTGCGTCATCACGTACAAAAAGAAAAAAGGAAAAAAAATCTTCCGCTATGGGGCTCCGTATTATGCACACATACAAACATACATCTCTAATTCATATATGATTAATTTAGCGATAGTGCGAATGCATGGGGACTCAAAAATTCATCCGTTTTACCCAGAAATTTTTGTTAATCGAATTTGGATTTCGTCTTAACCGATGAAATTAACATTTGTCGTAACATTACTTGCATATACGCATGCAGCTGGGAAATTCCAAGTACATGTATATAAGCTCAATATTTGTTGCTAAAGTTTTTAAATAAAATAGTCATCCCAACCAAAACCTGAATTGAATATGAAATTCTCCATTTTCATTGTACATACACGATGCATTTCAGTTGCATCGTAAAGTACGAATACGGTCTATTATTTCTCAAATTCTCAGTTATATATACGCAAACCGTGCAGCTAGGCGTGTGCATGTTGCGCTTAAAGAGACATTCCGTCGCCTCAAACAGTTAATTAACGCAACAGCGCATGGATATGACTAAATATTCTATTAATGAGATACAATTAAAGTTTGAATACAAATTTCCTGCATCGCGTTTTGCATATCTCCGACTGTAACTCGGAGATAACGTTAGCTCGTACATCCGAACTCGCAGCACGCATGCACTCGGCTACTGTCGCTAATAAATTACCTGGAAAAATACAACATCATTTATATAGAACAACGCAATAAACTATGTCAGGAAAGTCCGTTTTTTTTATCGTGGAAGAAAATAAAACTAAGCTCATAAACACCAACATTTAAATGTATTTACATAGGCACGCGTATGGAGATTACAGACTGTTGCATCGTGGGTAAATAGCGCATAATTCGCGCTAACTCAGGGCGGAACGGGATAATAAATTATCTAAGGCTAGGATGGGAAGTAATCGGGGACGCCATTAAATGGAGCCTAGTTAAGAATTAACCAGCTTTAATGGCAGCCATCTTCCTTGGATACGCCTTCTCTCGCCCGTAGGCTTTTTATATTATTCAACAGCGCGATGCGCATATGTCACCACGTGGAAAACCATGGGCAGGTGAAAAATTGCCTATTATGATAATTGCAAATGGAATAAAAATGGTGTCCAGATGTATTAAAACAATGCATGTTATAGTAGTACGCCTGACGTATTCGGTAGGACGTACGCAGTTATAAAAACTATAAATGGAATTAGTATACAGGATAAATGGGCAAGCAGTACCCTGCTGAGGGCAGGTAATTACCCCTCACCACTTCAGTCTACCTATAGTTGTTGTTTTTTTTAGACGGAGGGGACAAACAAACGACCACTCCCTTCCAATGCATGGAATTATTCAATTTTGAAAAAAAAAAGTCAGATCCTTCTTAAGCAAATATATGCTTTTTTGTGGAAAAGTTGGCTGAACATTGCATTAAATCTTTAATGCCAATCTCAAAACTAAGTGAATCTGCAAAAAATTTCCATACATATAACTATGATGAACATCGAAGTTTATTGAATCATGCATGGTTCCGTTAGCATGCAGGAAACAATTGACTTTGCTCTTTCCCTCTCGTCCAATCAATGCACATTCAATCTTTTCATGTATTGCGATCAGAGAACGACTGGCTGATCATCAAATTGCAATGAATAAACGAACGTGCCGTGCAAACTTCAGAAAATTCTCACACGAAAAACATGAATTCGCAGACAAAAACGATGCATTGTGGACATTTTTACTTAATGAGAACACGCTAATGATGCGTACCAAAATTTTTTGACTATACATGTATATACAAATTCCAGAAATTATAATGAAAAATGAGCTTTTTGGAGTTCGTTATTTCAGATATTTTTCCGCCAACCTATTTCATTAATGGCTTATATACTCAGAATTTATCAGCATTATAGGATCAGAGGTATAGCCTATTCAATTTATGGTTTTTGGCCAGAACCGAAGCACACCCATATAGTTTTTCCATTATAACCCCCTCAGTAGCCTATGTCTTCGAACACCTAAAAATCGATCGTTTTAAAAATAAAATACACATACTTGTCTAATTAAATTGCATGAACAATATATATATTGGAGATATTTGATAACTCCGCGATGCATTTGATTTTATTTCTTTTATAAACTCAGCGCACTTTCAACTTATAAACAAGATGAAATGCTGCTAGAAAATGGCAAAAGTTTGCGACACGTTAAAAATTGATATACATTTGACGTGAAATTGTATAGTCTAATTTTTTTAAACGCCATGCAGAAGAAGCTAAGAGAGACGCGTGCACCAAATGCAAAATTATCGATAACGCACGACTATACTGAAATACTGTGCAGTACTTTATCCAAAAACGGGCAATTTCCCAAAAGGCCGTCCCCAAGCAGCGCACTGCAAATGTCAATAGCCTCATGCAAGAAATCAATGTATCGGAGGATAAAACAGTGAATTTCTGTTAACGATGCTTCTTATAAGTTTACTTCCAAGAAGAAGAAAAAACCGGGCTAAGTCTCAGTAATCACTGAATCCCTGTACAACAGAGTATTACAGACATCTATGCTTAATTCAAATAGATCTACTGTATATATTGCATTGCCATGACATTGCCCACAGTTAGTCAGGCACGGGCTTAAAAGCTAAAAGGCACCTAGTGTCATCCGTCAGGGTTGCGCACCAAAGGCGATAAAGACGATCGGAGAGAGAGAGAGAGTGTCACTCAAAAAGATTTCATTGGAGCAGTAGAAAATACGAGCATAAACGATTGTTCGAACAATTTAGGCTCTTTTCTGCGCAATAACACGAGCTTATTGATATTTATATCTATCAAAGTATACGGGATAAATAGAAAAGGTATCAAACCGGTATACATAAACAGCATATATACTAAACGTTGAAAAAATAACAACAATACAAGAATTTACTTAAGTTTGTTATTCTAGATCATTATTTTCGGATATTAGTACCTGTACGATAACTTCTTAGCTGCGACACACATCGAAAAACAATAACAGAAATTATGCATGCATAAAATTGTTTCGATTTTCACATCCGCCGCCAATTGACTCGCCACCTACTGGCAGTTAGAGAAATAAAAATCTGCAGTATCGCTTACCAAGAGGCACCCCTCTCAAAGGGTTTGCTATATATACAGTAATACAGACATACAGTACAGAGAGAACAATAAATTTAGTTAATATCGTGTTAGAAATACACTATGTATATAAACTACTTATTATAATAATTTATTTCTTCGAAATTTGAATATTTTTGCTCTTTTTTTCAAGAAGGAATTAAACCATAAACACTGTATATTCTATGCTATGAGGCTATGGGTGAGAACACATTGAATGCTTACTTTTGACGTGCTTCTTTCAGCTTCTTTCCTGCTTGTTTTCAACTTCTTGTTTCCAGCTTTATCGGCGCACAATGAATGCTGATATCTGCGTGACGGTCAGTGTGCTTAGTGGCACCACTGCATGCGTTATGCTAGGTGAAACATTCCGCGTAAAACCTTTCACATGCGCATTAGTATCTCATGAGGAGTGCTGAACACGTTTTTATACGGTACATAGGCGGCATGCAATCGATGGCTACACTTTTGACCAATAGTGATCTGTGTGCCAATCTGTCTGTGCGCCCTCATTTAAAAAGCATGCCGTATTCTTATCCCTCTTGGTGGCGCTAGCGCACGCCGAGTGGTAAGCGCCTGCACTAAGCATTCAGTGTTTTCTCACCCTATGAAGCTAAAAGGTTGTCCAAAAAGAAGTTTGGCATGCTTATACAATATAAAACCCCTCCAATGTCAAGTAATCGATACATTCGAATAATTTTCGCATTCTTATTAGGGGTACTCAACAGAGGCTTAACGAGGTAAACCTTTCGCTGTTGTGAAGTCACGCGCGCAAAATCGACACGCTGATTGTTTTAAAATTTTCACTCGGGTTATCGCTGTTTTAAACACAATTAATGCATTACTTTTGTGCATCTGACTGTGATTGCCGAAAGTGGCATTCGTAAATGTTTGCAGTTTGTATCTGTATACACTGCATGCCTTCACGTGATATAGTCGTTGACCATTTGCATGCATGGCTATTGCAATTTAGCATTATGCACCGTGTTTATTGATTCGTGCAATTCATTAAAATAATGTAGACTACGGCAATAACAAAGATGTTTGAATGTTAAATAATTAATTTTGTCATTGCACTTACATGGAGCCTTAACGGATTTCGTTTGTCCTTTTGTTGTTCTTTGTTTTGCATTTTCAATTTCTTCCGGTGTTTCGATGTCAAGGAGGAGGGTACAATTTTACAACTATACTTTTACGTTTATGTTAATAATCCATATCAAATGCAAATGAACTGCAATTAGATGGAACGTTTCGCAAACAACATAAGGCAAACGCTTTCTAAGAAGAAATGCCAGCTCAAATTGTCCCTCGTCAATAAACTTATACTGTATAGAACATACTGTGCTTAGAAATAAAATATAGTCTCAATATACCATTTAGTCGTGATATTGGGTCACGCTTACGGTTGCCGAAATTACTTCAAAGTTAGCATTTCGCTACATGCACCCCAATTACAATAGCATAATCCAATGAAGTTGTATTGTGCTTAAAACATTACACAAATAAAGAAAATTAAAAATAACGCATGAATAATTAGTCTTTCTGTTAAAATTGTCAGTATTTTACTATATGTACATGTATAAGAATACGCTGTGTATGGTACAGGCGAGGATAACAAAAAATTACAAATGTTAATCATAAAGATTGAATTTTTAAATTTGCGTAACCGTTCAGAGATAATGATTAGGTTGGAATAACCACCAAATTATTGTAACATTGAGAAACGCTTAGTGTTATAATTGTGCTATAATCTCTCACTAGAAACGAGATCTAGCATATACTGTATAGGCCTATATACAGCACATACTACCCAATAATTAAAAATACACGAAGAGCATCCGGGACAGGCCTGATCCGGGATTTCAACCCGTGTCCAATAATCGGTTTAAAAAATAACCAAATAAAATATGAACTTGATGCCCTGGTCTGCAACTTCCCTCCTGAACTAAGCAAATGACCATGTTCAAAACTGATATACTTGAATTTTGACCGCATACAATATGCTGTATATATAAGTTTTTATAAATGGGCTATTTCGTAAATTGAAATTACTGTTGAGTTTGTTTTGAAACTTTGACATATTTATAGCTAATCTGTTTCATTTTACTGAAATTGGATTTTTTTACAAATTATGTTTTTTTTAATGCCATTGTTTCGGTTTTAAAATCAATTTCGTGTTTATATATAAACGAGGGTTGATCATTTTATGCACGTACAATATACATGTAAATCTATATGCAAATATTTGGAAATCCGAAATGATTCTTGTCCAGAGATTTTGGATAAGGGACCCACAATTAAGCTGCACTACATCTCTCGCTTGGCGTGGCACAAATCATGGTGAGCGTAACTCTTGATTGCACGATATTCAATTTCAATCCGCACGCCATGCGGCCATACATCAAATAATTGATGAAATGAGGCAAAATAATATACGCGAGGAGACGAAATTTATTTCATCGTTAGGAGGTTCGACCGTATCTCGGCGCGGACTTTCGTTTTAACGACTAAATAATTAGTCTTTTTATCAAGCGTTTCTATAGTTCAATTTAACATTTTATTTACACCGTCTCGCAGCTAGGGCTCCGTTGCACGCAAAAGCAACGAACGCAGTCACGGACGACTAATAAAAACGAGCATCGTTATGGTCGTACATCTTGCACCATGACTGTTTAACGCATTTTTCACGTGCAACAGCGCGTTGATCAACGCTCACGTTCAAACTGCATGGCCTAATCATGAATTCAACTGCACTATATATATAATCTACAACAATGCATGCCTTCGATTTGAACATGTTTGAAAAAACGCGAGAGAAACGGCGCTCGTCCTGTCCACATTTTGGGTGTGGTCCGTTATTTACGCCAACTTGTTTCGTGGTCCAGCCACCGTCCGGGTATATAATTTAACACGCGCGCTAAACACGGATTAAATACGCCGTTGAAGCAAATTAACGATTTATCTTTCTTTGAGCATTAAATAAATATACGCGATCGTGCTGCAGTGGAATTAAAGTAATTAAGACATTTAATGGCTGAGATTTTACACAGCTTATGGCCCCGCAACGAGGACGAAACGAGCGCTGCCTAATGCAAAGCCCGTGTTCGCACTTTTAAATATGCTAATCATTTCAAACGAAACGTATATGTGTATTTACAGGGTGACGACGAAGACGATGGATTCCAAACCCTTTAACATACGGAGAGTGAGACGCTATAGGAGTGCCATGCATTTATCTTCGTGGTATACTAACTTATATACTTGAAAGTTATTCAAATTGAGAATCGCGGTCTATATATATACATATAAACATAGGCCTACTCATAAAAACATTAAACCTTTACCTACGTATACGGTATTCCTACATCAAGAATGTTTTACTTTGGGTTAAGGAAATTACTTTCATATTTCCATGGGCAAATGCAGTTCTAATTAATTTAAGAAGTTTTAAAACTACATGCTGCATATGCTTTGAGCTATCGGGAAGATCTTGAGTTCATATTTTAAGATTAACTAAATATATTTCAAGAAAATTAGGTAAGTGACGCTGGCACATTCCCTGGCGTTGGTGTTTAACCCTCGTGTGCAGAAATAGGTCAACGTTAAAAATCCAAAAACAAACAAACAAACAAGGAAACAAAATCAAAAATGAAATATATATTCGGACGAAGTTTTTCGTTTCGCCCTTTGGTCTTAATTTGACCAATTGATGCAATTGATGCCGCCTCTAACTGCAATCAGGTGCAATATAACATGTTGAAAGGTTTTTTAAAAAACAATTGAAAAGTACGCTTCTTTCGACTCACCATGTAGGTATAGGCACGTGTAATTGAAACAAACTGCTTTCCGGCAAACGGAAACCGGCGCAGTTTATTGCTGGCGAAGTAGCCCATCAAGGCAGACTGCAAAACAATGGTTTATTGTCGAGAAACGTCTAGATTTATACGGCTATAACGTAGTATAATCAAGGGGAGCGTGTACTTCGATTTGTTACCGAATAAAATATTTCAATCCATAATTCTTCAGGATGGCTATGAATCTGACAAGAGACACGCTACGATAACATGTTCTTCTGCGACATTGAGAAACTCAAATCGTCAAATTGAGCGTCACGCTTCCAGTACGTACCGGATGCACCGATGATCCATCACTTTAATGCGCGTGACGTTCCCCTGCTTTTACGAACAAAAAACAAAAAAACACGAATTTAAGCAAAGTAGTTGGTATCGACTTAAAAAGAACAGTATTCCGTTAAACTTAACAATCCACTAAAAGGATCAGTTGTTCAACTGTATATATACAGTAGTTGATAATTACAGATGACGTCCGTTTAAAATTCGTATAGTATTGAAGTACGAACAAACGCTTATTTTCTGTAAGCGAGCTTATCAACTATTTTTTTCCATACATGTACGTGTTGAAGTCTTTTCTAATTCTTGCAAAACATTGGAACTGTTACGCAGTGTATTTGATAATTGGAAAAAAACCTTTTCAAAGGGTTGGTACGTGGATTTTAAGCACCGTATCAACGTACAGTACATGTATTTCGTCGATCCACTCACCACCTGGCGACGATATGCGAACTAAAGAATGGGCGATAAACAATAAATGCGCCTAAAATGTTCTTATCTCCCAACTTAAATCTACGAGCATTAATCACATTCACGTCCGTTATCGTCCAATCGTAAGTTCACAAACTGTTTCCTGGCCATGAGTTGGTCGAGGGATCGTCCTTTGAGTTCTTCTGAAAAGTTAATATTGAAAACTCCCATTTTAGAATATTTTTTTCACAAAAAGTTCAAAAACGTTGACCAAGAAAGTTCTCAACTATAAACATGCACCATTCACCTCCACGTAACAATAACGTTACAATAATGTCGATCATTCATTGAAATTACAGTCAAGAAGCACGCACGCTTATGTCTTAAGTGAACTTCAATCGACCCCGCTCGTATATAATGTAGCTACTGCAGGGTTTTAGAATCCTTCTGTCTTGTCCTTACTATATATCTTATGTCCCTACACCCAATGCGCCAGAGAAGGCATGTCACTAACGATCTCACTCGGGACCCCCTGGACAGTCGTTAACTCGGACATAGGGTATTTGTCGAGACCGTCGCGTTTCCACTTTTACGACACTATTGGGGGATGGAGGGGCTGTCAGGCATCATTTTGTCCACTCAATGTACACCTTGTATTCCTGTTATGGCATCCATAGCTCTTAAAAGATTGGTTCGAACGTGGATCCCGACGCTTACTCCAGCGTGTCCCAGCCCCTCCATCTCCCTCACACAAACTATAAACCTTAAACTTATAACGAGGTAAATCTGAGTGTCAGAGGAGGGTAAGACCTACAATGGCAAAGAAATGAATTAAACAGTCGCAAAGTCTTATTTATGCCACGCATGAACAACCTCCTCTATGGAAAGACGCGAGACAGGGCGCGCTTCTTGTACCACAGCTCCATGTTGCCAACCTGTTTTCCTAAACATTTATACCGAAGATTAAATTAATCCTGACAGGAGCCTATTGTAGAAAATTGTCCGGTAAATCTTCCGTCTCCAATGCCTCGCATGCAAAGGTGACGCAATTCTTCTTGGACATATACAGGGTGTGGGCGGTGAAATAAGGAATTTTGTGATACCCAAAGGTATTTGCTTACCTCTTTTGAGGTACTTTGAGTTATATTGAGGCATTTAAAATTGTTTTGATATTTACAAACACCTAATGGTATTTCTAAACTCCTAAAAAGGTGCTTTGAACAAAAAACCGTTGAAAAGGTGCTTATAGATACCCTTTATGGGAAACCCAGGAAAAGGCACAACTATAGTGAGGCTCTCTGAAGCAAGTCGAGATAGCAGTGCGGTAGCGTGACTTATCCAGGAATGATAGGTTGCAGGATCGAATCCTGGTAAGTTTTAAGAATAAATTTGAAAATAAAAACTATATATGGCATGTGATTACTAAGTATGTTTCCGTTTAAATGTACACTCGTATGTACACACCAAGGAAACCATGATGACGTAACTAGAA
>JAQGAO010007153.1:0-11565 GCA_034697705.1 Ommatoiulus sabulosus
CACACCATCAGATATTATTCCTCTCAGAGGGCCTGACGTGGAATATTTCGCACAATTGACCATTTAACACGTTGTCATATCATGGCTATTATGGCTAGACCATGTTGACAGGATATTGCAGATTTTAGGCATTTCGAAAATGGCATGAAAATTTACATTAGTGTTTGAAATGGCAAGGGGTGATTGGACCTTTGAAATTAGGTTAAAAGTAAAATGTTCAAAATGCCTTATGAAACCAAAAGACAAAAATCACAAAATGTATTGCCTGAACCCTCAACTCCAACTATAGGCAGGACTATAGGGGGCCTCTTCAGATGGCCACAGCTTAGGGCCTCACTATGCCTAAATCCGGCGCTGGATGTTATTTACGATAAATAAATAACTTTTAAACGATTCAATGTGAATATTATATTAAGCATTAAAAATATGACATGTGGGCTACCTCTTAATAGTATATACAAATCTAAATATCGAAAACACGATATTTTACGTGAAATTTCTTACGTAAATTAACTAGCTGGTCGAAATTTAGACCATGCCTGCCAAGCTAAACTTATACGTAACATGTTGGTAAATGAAAATTTGTAATATTTACATAGTCGCTACCAAAGGTTTTATGTTGGAGATTATCAATATAACATGTAAGCTATGTTTGCAACAAATTTCAACTTCGAAACGCGATATTTACGTGATTCCCGTAAACTAGCTGGTCGCATTTTGAATGCATTTTGACCACTCCTCATAATTCGAAAACTACGTAGCATCTATGTAAATTGAAAACTGTATTATTACCGTAGTCGTTACATTATGTTTTACTTCGGGGATAGAAAATATTATAGGCAGACTACGTGAGGTACAAATTTGATTGCAATGATTGCATGAATCTTTCATAACCATTGTGTAACACTAAATCACTTAAAATATTTATTGTTTTCACCTTAGGGTTTTTATTATTATAATAGATTGAAACATACCAATCTTATGCACAGAAAAAACGAGATATTTAAGAAAATATCTCGCATAAACACTCTGAGCAAAATGATCGCGTGAAATTTTTTTATGACGAGTGCAACACAAAATCACTTAAAATACACTTGAATATTCATGTATGTTTTTTTAAAATTTAGGATGTTTATTTTTATAAAAGACTGATACACACCAATAGTATGCAGCGTTATAAAACAAATTGTACAGACAAAATTTCGGTTTTTAAGAAAATATATTTCACAAACACTCGTCAAAACGATCACGTGAATTTCTTTATGACCACTGTAAAACCCAAATTCACTTCAATAATTTTGTTTACAATTTTGGATTTTTGTTTTTATATCTTAAACTTCACAACTGGCATTTTCAGTCATCTTAACAGTCTTTAGTGGCTGTTCAATCACTGCTTCAAGTAATCATGTTTTTTGCCTTAAAAATGTACAACAATTAAGGGTAATACCAGATATACAGTATAACTCATATGAACTGTACTTCCTGTTCTTAAATGGATTTTCTGCATATTTTGTAAAATAAAATTACAGTCATTGGGCAACATCAAACACAATTTACGTTTTTTTTTAATAAATTATATACAGGGTGAGTTTTATAACCAGTTCCATGTTTTTATTTAAATTGTGTTAGAGGTAAAAATCGAAGTTTGTGGTATTATGGTAAGATAAGTGGGCGCTTTCAAATGAGCTTTTTTCCGGTGTCCTTGGAAAGTAAATTCAAGGTCATTGCGTAACCATCTTCTAAACCGTAATAGTTAGAGCAAAACGTTCAATTAGAAAGTTGTAAGGCATCGTAAAATTAGTCGAATGGTTGCATTTGCGAAATTCCATTATCAATTTTTACTCTCCAAAAAACATTTTAGTTTCTTGCATATTTGCTAATCTGCACAGCAGTTGTGCAATGCAGGACTTGAATGTTACGTACGTTCAAGGTCATCCGTGTGCTAGGTCTGTGGATATTGCAGATATGTCAGAAACCGCTGCAGATACGTTACAAATGTAAATTTGAACGTTGTAGGGCGATACCTGATTAGTATAATAAAGTTGGTTTCAAATTGCTTTGAACATAGCACAGTGTTCCAGAATTTTTCTTCTCCACGATTTACTCTCATCCGTGTGCTAGGTCTGCGGATATTGCAGATATGTCAGAAACCGCTGCAGATACGTTACAAATGTAAATTAGAACGTTGTAGGGCGATACCTGATGAGTATAATAAAGTTGGTTTCAAATTGCTTTGAACATAGCACAGTGTTCCAGAATTTTTCTTCTCCACGATTTACTCCATACACACTTAGGCTGCACTGCATGACACCAAAGCTTTGTGGGCTGCATAAATGCGACCTCAAACCGGCTAAATTGTTGATCATTAACTGTGTGCTGTTATGATCATAACTGTGTGATCATAACTGTATATATATATACAAGGTGATTCCTAAAGTTAGAGATTCCTAAGGAGACGCCTTATGCTATACATGTACAGGTATGTGAAAAATCTGTTTTATTGAACAAATGCCTTATTTTTATTCACATTCAATTATTAATTCAGAACAGATATTTTTCTTTCGTATATTTAACATTTTTGCATAGATTCCACTTAATTGCTGAAATTACACCATCAATTCTCTATTAGGTTTTAATATAATTAAAATTTGAGAGGGGCAATTCGAACTGTCTTATTTCGTTTTATCTGCTTAAAAAAAATTGGGTTGATATTTCTTTTTTACCAGATCTAATGTGCATTTTTTAAAATCCAGCTCTCTAATCCATAAATAGAATAATTACTAGCGGAACAGAAAAATAATACATAAATCGATTTACTTATAATTTATTTCTTCCCAGTACCTTTTATACGGCTATTACGAATTATTAAGTCGGAATGCTCATTATTTTTATGTTATTTTGATATTTTATTCTTCCAATGACATTGAATAATATTAACCGTTATGAAAATGGGTCAATCCACTAAAATTTAGCTTTCAAATAACTTTGCCTTTCCATGTAGCCTAAATTGTATTGCATTAAAATCCCATTAAACGTGCGCGTACACAATGCACATAGAGTATATACATGTATACAAGGTAAATGCAGGTTTTATACTGTACATGTATATAAAAACTGATTACAGTAGTGCAAATCTAATTTTTATTGATATCCAGGTGTGAGTGCTTGATATAGTCCGGCCTATATTGATCCTCAAGATAATTTGCTTAACTATCGATCGAATGAAGCTGATACTTAATGGTCATTGACAAAGTAGAAAAAGTGTTTGCGCAAAGGATATCACACACAAGTGCACTTATAGACACCCTTTCTAGCGTGCTATTGGTCGAATTGACGCTCATTTTCTTAGATTAAATGCTGATAATTATAAATCGTAATTTTTAAATGGAATTAATTATCAGATACAAAATTCACTTTTATCTGCTCCTTATTTTGCGATTAAGAGTTATTTTTATAGTATTAAGAAATACCAAATGATGGGCTACTACATGTAGTTAATATGAGTGTAGTATTCGAAAAAATAAGGGTTCTAAATCAATGTTCTGTCATTACCAATTTTGATCGTGTACATATATTTATAATTGTTTATGAAAGGTTTAATTTATTACTACGTTGTTTGCTATTCTTTACGACGGTATTTTTGAAATCAATTTTATGTTTAGGAGATGCTGACTGTTTAGTGCATCTATCGTAAAATCTATGACACTTTTAAAAAAACATAAGCGGTACTCCAACAGCTAGACGAAATTTTTTTAACGAATCTGCAATGTAGACCTTTATGAACTAAAATTTTCCGCTAACATTTTTTCGTTTTTATGAGTACCGCTATGGACTAGATTCATTGTCTCGCAGTCGGTCTACTCAGTTTCACTTTGGTCGAAATTTTAAGAGTGCATATCAAATTTAGCCTCTCTATCCTCAAGTGGTTGGTGTCATAAGAAGTAAAAATCATCAAGACTTGATGAAGATGATGAAGAAAGCATCTGATTATACATTCGAGGGTGATGCTCGAGAAAACGTTTGTGGTCAAATAAGAGTTTTCCGCCTATTCGTAATGGCGACAAAATGTACTCAAATAATGGCGCAATGGCCATTTGATAAGCAATATGTTTGTAATTGAGACCAAATACATTCGAGCGAAGTCAACATTAATATTTATTGCTGTTTATCATCAGTAGAAACCGCTGTTCAACTCCTTTGACCTAGATAAAAGCATCGCTTTAAGCCTCACGTACAACGAAGAATCGAGAACGGAAGTGGTTTCTGTTTGGAAAACTAAAGGTTTGCTCATAACCTGCATTCGCATTCGACACTGTCATGCATGCGTGAGTTGCTGTTTGTAGCAATTTAGGTCTGGGGTAACATTAAGGATGCACTGTCTAAATGCCTAAACAGCGAAACACCAAATTGTACGGTACGAGGGTATTCGAGTTTATTCATTGGATAGCCTAGTGAAAGTAATGTTTTAGCAATCCAAATGAAGCTTAAAATGGAAAACAAACACCAGGTGTGAAGCTAAAGAAATTGAAATATTAAAATTCAATTCAATTCAACTCATTACCCTACAGTCAGCAAATGAATGCCACGTGGTAGGGGGGCTCGTACCCAGTTTCGGGAGAATACTCCCTCGTACGGACGGTACGGACGGTAAAAGACGGTAGTCTAAAAATTATTCGTGTTTTTATTTTTAATACCTAGTTGAGGCCAGTATTCTTAAGAATGTTTTTATTTTACTGAGGAATTATGATACTTAGCCTTTGATGCTATAGTATTTTTGTGTTAGAAAATCTTTACACATGGTCAATGTATAGAAAACAATTTGTTTTACCTTGATAGAATTAAGGATAAACTATATTTTATTAGCTAGCCCCTTAACGTGCAAGTCTATTTTTAACACACCCACTGGTAGAGGACGTCGGTTTCACCCTTGTAAGTAGGCAATCACTGTTGGCACTCACCGTTGCCCCTTAAAAGAGGCAAAAACGATGATTTAAGTTTGAATTTAAAATTGAAAACGACAAGAAGAAACCAAGTTTAGGTTGGGGAAAATGATTTTCACATATGTAAGTGTTGTACTTCCGGAACGATTTTCAAATTTTAATTCTTGAATTCATTAGGTTACTTTATAGCGCTTTCATCCATATGTTATTTTTGCTGACTTCAATAGATTACTTTATCAAACTTATCATTAGGCTTAACGGAGATAATTCTAAATAAATACGGTAGCTACCGTATTGAAAATGGTTCTTTGAAATGTGTATCGATATTAAAAATTGCAATTTACTCATAAGGCCATAGGGTTAATACATAATACCAACAAATGCAAATGGTCTTATTAAATCACACTGCGCCTTTAGGCTTACATTATTTACGTCTTGAAAACGAGAAATTGATGTGACATAAATCTATTCGTGGTAACTGTAAGCTATGGTAACACTAAATGTCATCATTATCGATAAGTGCTGCTTTGTGTTCTATCACGCCATTTTGCAATTTCGCATAATCGCGGCTCACGTGAAATTGGATTCTGAAGTTATTTTAATATAATGCCTGAGAGGTTTCATCGAGAGAAGTTTTTCCCTATTAAGTACGATTCATTACTACCTATTCATTACAAAATCCCCTAATGTTTAAATATGACAAGGGCTCGCGAAGTAAAATGATATAAATATTGCACCTGCTTGATTTCTATGAGAAATATTGTTTATCACGCATCAGATGAATGAATGATTATCCGTACATAAAAATGACGATATTATGCTAACGATTCTCGAGCTAACAATAGCTTGTTCATGCGTTTTAAATGACATTTATCAATATATGTTAATCCACTTACAAAAGAAAGCAAAAACACTCCCATTACTGCGCATTTTGTCATTTTTCATCTTGTTTACTTGACCTATCCTGCAGTTGCTCCAGTTTCCCTTTTTCATTGGTTGGTTACAAATTTATAGGGTTGTTGTCCCTTTGATATTACTTATTCCTCATTCAGTACGCCTCCTTATTGGATTCAATTTGTAAATTTGAAGCTTTTATAGAGATGCGTTTATAGCCTACAGGGCGAATACTTGGGCTTTTTTTTCTTAAATACATGAATGTCTTACGGATGCACGTCGAAGACAGAAACGATTTGTTTCCTAAAATGCAAATTTTTTTTTCATGAGTTCAAATAATAATTAAAATAACAACGTACAAATATATTATCAATATACAATATTTTCAAATGACATAGGAACATATTTTCGCTTTGAAAAAAACAATGGAAATACATGTCTAACCAAATTTTGGTTCGGAATCTGATCTTTATATGGAATAAAAATTTCATATGAAAGAGTCATTCATAAATGAATTGCAAGCATAAAAAAGCCCTGTATCCTTTATGAAAAAACAAATGAACTAATTTGCGCTCTAGTAATTGCACTGATGCTCTTGAAATGCTTGAAACTGCATTTGCCGGATATTAAATTAAAGAGGTTGTACTTGTTTGTTAGATCAATAATTTGATAACACTGCACTACCATAAATACTATAAAAGAGAAAACATTTACATCAGAATTCTTAAACGAGTGAACCAAGAATTTTTCATTTATATTCTAAAAAGTACGAAAAGTTATGTATTAAGATAGTGTTAAGTCTTATACATTTATTGCTAGATATTTCTGCAATAAATACCGGGAACAAACCGCAATTAGCGTGTGTGCTCATGCACTCCATACCTGTGTCTAATTTTGTGTAAATAAATGTCCTTATTGTAGAAGTTCAGTCGAATCACTAATAACGAAAAGAAAACTCAAGAAATCATTGGTAAAAACTAAAAAAATGCTCATAAAAAATCGTCAGTCATTGACCTCTCTGTTCTGATTATACTGTGCAAATCAATATTGGAGATTTTTATCGTACTTGGCAATAAGAAATCATTTTCCTTGCAGGAAACGAAACGGTGCCCTTATTTCGAGAACCGTTGTACATAAATGCTCAAAATTTCTTCACGTACGTTTTACATTTTGCATAATAGTTTCAACTTCTCAAGGGATATAATAAGCGCACTGCTGTAATGAAAGTCTCAAAATATGCAGTAACACGTCTACACGTCTCTGTCATAAACGATATCAGCATGTACAGTAGTTTGTCAGAACAAGAATGGTTTCATTTTAACCTAACACGATATTTCCATTAATTCAATGTTTCACGTCGTATTTTCATTAATTTATGTTTTGAAAAAAATATCACGGGACGTGTTTGTGAATTTCATTTTTTCTTCAACAAGAATAATTCGTTCTGCTCTGGAGTTTTTGAAATAAATGTGAACGCTATAAATATCTTAAAACCAGAAACACAGAAATATATAAAAATATTTCATTTCTACTTCCGTTTGAATTGGTATTTCTATATTTATTGTACTTTTCTTATATCAGAGAATATATCTTGAAACTTGCTTCGAGACTATCTATTGACCGTCATCTTGGTGATGCCTCAACACGGTTTTTCAGCGCGCAAATTAAAAGTTGGAAATCTTATAGTGAGCCTAAACATTAAAGTGACATTGAGGGTCGGCCTTCCTGATTGTTTAATGAGACCGTTAATCAGAGGGCTCCTTATTAAATGGATAATACTCTAATGGTGCACACGGATGAGTGCCAATGGGCAAAGTGGGTCAACCACGTTTGTCGTCATCTTTATTTCGGGTTTCCATATTAGGCCAATGATCTTTCGTTAATTTTCCCCCGTAGTTCATTTTCGTCTCCATTTCCTAGTGGTTGCCAAGCAATGTCAGACCATCGGCCATGTTGTTACCATGGTAACCTCCCGCGTAATTTCATTAATTCACGTTGATGCAATTGTTGAACGTGGATTGCGGGGGTGTCACACGAGCACATTGTGCCCACTCTTTCGCGCTAAGCCCGACTATCGAAGGGTTGCCGGTTTTTACGATGTGTTACCTTATGCGAAAAAAAAATATCTAAAGGCATGATGTAGGTCGTTCCGAAACAGTGTTGGTGCAACGAGGAAACGCGCTGAATATATACAGTACATGTATACTGGAATGGTCTTTTTATGGCCCGTTAAAAGCATTGCCTATGTTTGAATTATTCATCAATTCGTGGGATTATGCCTCGTAATATTATAAATGAAATTTAAATTACAAGTGAACATTGCTTCACGTGGGAAATTTGAAAAGAAAAATTACATTGCGCGAATCACTATACTTTATTTTCGTAAGTTTTATTTCGGCGAAAAGCTGAAAACAGTTTTTCGGAAAAATGAATAAACCAGTTTTAATTTCAAACAGTCAAAAAAGTGTTTATATTCTTATATATCTCCTCGTACAAATCGTAGTTGATTGGAAAGTCATTTGTACTGTTGCTGCAAATTTACAAATTAACCCATTTGAAAAATGATTGGAAAATAATTCTTTCCGGTTAAAGCACGTAGAATATAGCCAGAGTCCAAAGTGTTCCGAACTATTGAAAAGAATCTTCTTTTTTTGATGAAATTACTTGAAATTCGAGTGTAGCTTAAATGTTTTTGGACACGCCTTTAGTCGCCAAATTGCTCATCGACTTCTAAGGCAGCCATTTTGCCTGCGACTACAGCGCCTCTACTGAATTTTCAACCACTTCGTTTTTTCGTGAACCGTTGCGTTCGTCTAGAAACGAAGTCTGGTGCCTGTTGAATAGCCCCAAGTGCACTGCACGTATAATGGATTTTAATCAAGAAACACGTTTTATTATGCGCTCAGGTTTTACGCAAATGTCTTGACAGGGTCTTTGCACTGAGAATCCGAAATAACGAAGTGCACGGGCTTATACGGTTAAAATTGCAGGTCGTAACACGATTCGGGGGCAAAAGTATAAAAAGATAAAGTGGTCACGTAAGTGAATGGCGAAATAAATAACCTATGATGCCACTGCATGGAAATGTTATGACACGAGGGACCGTCCATGTTTGCTTTTTTTAATGCCAAAGAAACTGTACACTATAGTGGTTCTTATCACAACAAATCCTAACTTCCTTGAAGAATACAAAAGATACTGTAGCATAAATGTGTGAAGAATGTTTATTTATTTGCTTGCTCAAAATACGGCAATTACTTGGAAGCAGTTAATTTTCAGCAAATTAGAAATCTAACAATATTTCGAAATAATAGAAATTATTTCGAAGACAGTTTATTTTCGTTCAGCAGAATCTCGGCTCCTATAACTTTTTGACAGTACATGTATATGTAATGCCATGATTTTCTATGACGTAATGCAAATTTTCTAGATTTGCTGTCCAAATGTAAGATTCCGTGAATATAATTGCTTATTATGTCAAGCTGTATACAGTATATCTTCATTCTGTTATTTTAACATACTTTCATCGAGTTTTCTTTCATTCAGACTTTATTTTCTTGTTTTGTATATCTAGTGGGACTGGGCATCTTAGAAAATGCCTGGATGAGCGGAAAGACTGAGAAATGAATCTTTCATGAATGGATAGTGGAATGACCTGGTCACACTATTTAATCCAGACGACTATTTAATTATCCACATTAGTCACCTCTAATTATAATTACCTCAGTGTTAGACTGTAATGGGGTTTTAATGGTGCTATCAGCGTATATTTACAGGGTGTTATTTGAGATACAATATATGTATTGGCGGCCTACTTTTACGCCACAGCTAGAGGTTGGCTAACTAAAGAAACGTTTTGAATTTGCTAATCGTATAGTTCAGAAGTTGCCTTTAACTTTACGGTTTATCGGCGAGTGCATGCGTGAATTTGTCTGCATATTTAGCTACATGTGTATAGAACGTCGTATTAAATTGGTTTTTTTATTCCAAATTTCGAACATGTACATGTACATGTATATATGTATAGAAGGGTAAATACTCTTTTATATGTACAATATGTTATTATTTTTGTTTTGAAAAAGTATTTAACTGTATAGGTTTTAAATTCATAAATATATCAATTCAATTCATTTTTTTCTTGATGTCTATACTGTACATGTACGAATACTGTACATCCGTGTTTACGTGAAAAATAAATCTGTGACATGATGTCATTTACAGAAATTCGGTGCCGACTTAGGCCGTTTGAATTTTGATAATTATAGCAGCAATACGTAACATTTATTGGCATCTTTCGAAATTACAGTAAATGTTATTGAAGTAAAAATAACATTGTTTTTTTACAATCCTGCGTGCCATGGTAAATGCAAAGTCCCTTTTCATTTGCATAATTATAGAAATACCATTTCATAGAGTAATCGATTTATGATATATCTTGTGTGGGCTTTAATATAATTCTGAAAGCATATTTTACAGAAAAATGTTGAAATGCTGTTAGTTGTAAAAACTAAAAGCAAATTCATTACACGCACTTTTGTTTCATAAATGATATGGATTATACATGTTTATCATCAATGCTCGATGTTCACACCGAGGGCCTGTGAAGCTCTGTTAAAGTTTAGCTTTCATTTATAATCAATAAAGTTAAAAAGGGGTTATTTGAAGAATGGATAGACGTAATAAAATGACTAATGACGCATTGTTTATGAATAGCCCATCATATACAGTGTAGTTCTTCCAGTAATAGGATATTTGGACAGGTAGTGATCACTGGATTTATATTCGTTCTCTTTATCTAGTTATTGATGGTTTTTTTCTTGCTCCTCTCTATTCGGGAATAGAGGGACGAGTTAGTTCATGCGTGCATTTTCTTAAAAGATTTATCAGAAAAGACAATTTATCCTCGTCGTCATTAATATTTTTGGTTCCTACGACATGATTAAATTTTCCTTGTCATATTTACAGTATGTGCCGGAAATCGTCGAGTCTATTCCTTTTACATGAACTACTACAAATTTTGACATCAGCATGTTGACATACAAAGTGCACTTCAGTGAAGCATAAGAATAATATTGAGCAATGCAGTACATACTGAGAAAATGAAATGTATCTAAGATTTTTGTAGAAGATTCCATTTCACTATTGATAGCACTATGAACTTGTTAAAGAATGCTATCTACTTTCTCTCTTGTGTTTTAATTGAAATCAAATCTAAAATTATGGAATAGAATTTTGTTCACTTTTCACGAGCAGCTCGATAATTTAGATTCCCTTTTTGTATTTATTTCTAAAGTTGTTACCTAATTTAGTTCTGGAAACGTTGTCTGAAAGCCACCCGAGAGAGTTTAATAAACCAATGACAACATGCACGATTCTTTTTTAAAATTACGAATACATGTACTGTACTGCGAATTCCTATTGGAATCCCAAATACAGTATTGATGATGCAAAGATCTGCTTTGAAGAAATTAACTGCTAGTTCTTACTGTGGAGTAGTTGCAACGCCATCTTCAATGCCTATATAGTCGAACTTAATTAAGGGATCATCCATAAAGGACGTCCTTATTTTTCCGGGTTTTTAGACTCCCCCCCTCCCCCTGTCCTCCACTGTCCGGTTTTTGTAACCCTTTCCACCCATCATGTCCCGTCCAATTTTGTAAACAGCTCGTTGATTACATAAGCAATTTTTAATACAGTAAAACTTGGAAAAGCGACCACCTGTTTATGTTGA
>JAQGAO010007154.1:0-11563 GCA_034697705.1 Ommatoiulus sabulosus
CAAATCGCTGGTTTAACCTAAGTTTGAGGTTTGAACCTCGTTGGTTACTGCTACCGTTAATGTGTTGGTAATTATATATAGGATTGAATAACTACATCAATAATGTTCGGTGGGTAAATAAAAAAACACGTTGAGGGATGGACGAGAATTTCATATTTCAACAGAAAACAGGAAATCGAGGCTTTATTCTTTGAAGACGATGTTTCTGGAAACAAATATCGCGTGCAGCGAGATGAAGTTTTACCGGAATGGCAAAATGTGTTCGTTCCAAGAAACGTTTTCCTCGCTTTGTGTTGAATCGGTGACGTTTGCTCAGTCGTGGCTAACTGATGACCTTAATTATACTGTAGAGATTGCTCAACACCTGTTTGATACCCTTTAAATGACCTTCTTCGGTCGCCCCATGAATGAACGAAATTCTCAGAAAACTAACGTCGAGAATTTCATGCAACGCCATTTATGCTCATTTCTTGAAATGAATTTGACTCTTACGATCTCGAGGAATTCAGCTTATTGTGAACTTCTCAAAGCTACAGTATATGTTTGCGCAAAATGTCCATAAAATTCCGGCACTGATCATCTACATCACTGTGTCCATACCTTACGAAAAGAGCAGTGTCGGCACCTTTGATGTTGAATAGTGTATAAATTGAGTGAACGAAAAAAAAAGAACTAGTTGACTCAAGTGAGCGACGGTTGACGCTAGTTCACTTAAATCCGGTTCGAACTAGTTGACTCAAGTAAGCGACGGTTGACGCTAGTTCACTCAAATCCGGTTCGAACTAGTTCAGTGAAGTAGTTCACTTTGGCGATTGAATTAGGAGTGAGTAACTCACTTTAGTGAACGACTTTTCACTCATACTGGTTTTTTTCCTATGGTCCATAATTGTGACCACTGCTGTGACTGTGTCTACATTTAAAGAATTGTTGGACGTCGAACAGGACGCGACCTTCTATTCCTAATATGGTCTTAATTGTATATTTATTCAACATTAGACTTTGCCTCATACACATTCTGAATTATAAAACATGATTATAAAATGCCCAGTTGTTACGTAACTTTCTGATTAATAATTTACGTGCATTTTTTTTTATTCCACAGGGAAATTATGGTCGAGACTACAAAGTCGTTGCTACCGTAGAAGATGTTTAAAAGTGGTGAGTACTCAGAGTACATGTATATTACCACGTCTTTACTCAAACGAGCTCCTCTATACTGTGTTCATGCAATACAGTACTGTAGAAATTTTCGATGAGTTGATGCATGCATGTATTATCTAAAATGTGCTGAAAAAAAAACAGAGCGCGCCCATTCTGCAGTTTAGTGCGAAGAAAAAAAAAATCAGATGTGGAAGCCTTATAGTACTAAATCTATTTTTCACTCGGATGAAATTGTTGCAATTTGCTCGTCATCCACTATACGGGCATTTATAGCAATTTGTACATGTACAAAAGAAATGCTCGGCATTCACGGGCGGTCATCAGACACCAGTAATACACGTTTCACGTGCACATGTGCAAGTCAGTCCCGTTTTGGTCCGCCTCATGGGTCAAGGGACTGACCGACCGTGCGTCGTGAAATTACAGCTCTGAAAATAATCGGCGAAATCAAAATACGAAGAACAAACAACGAATTTTCTGCCGGATGAATCCGTGCCAGTTTCGAAACAATTGCGGTGAAAGTTAAATGTTGCGTCCTTTTTATCTTTTGGATCCGACTGAAGAGGGCGAGGGGATGTGAAAAACGGAAACGAGCGACCCTTGCATGTCCCATAAACACATCTTTGCGATTGAAAACAATGGCGTTTGATTTCAATGGTGGACCACTTTTAATTAATTATACCGTATTAGTCGCATGGATATCAGATAGGTTCATGGAGTGGAAAGTAAATTGCGGTCGATAGGCTGGTGGGCATTAATTCGGCATGAGATTAACGATGTTTGACATCAGATAAGCAGTTCTAAATTTGAGATTGGAACATCTGCGACGGAGTTGCAGGCAGGTTCTACAGTTTTAGGATTACCATAATTCAATCGCTGACTTGTATACTCCAACCTGTAAATATATTCCGTTATTTCAACATCAACGTCGAGGCTTCATGCACAATATGATTTAGCTGCAGCAGTTTTAACAGCTACAGTATATAAAAGTGACCAAAAAAAGTATAGGGACCATAAACGTATACAAAATTGATTTAATTGAATTTGAAAATATCTTCAGACTGGGTTTTGATCGTGTCATCCAATTTCATTTTAAATGTTTTAAAAGTATTCAACATTTATTTTAGAATTTTGAGTAGTATACAGGACATGTTTATTGCATGAAGTGTATTGGCGTCTTGCCGAAAATTGAAGGTTCGCCCACCTGTGACTTTGGCTTAAAATTCCTGGGACGATTTATCCAGTAACCTATTCCCCAATTCCGTGCTCATGGAACTATTTTTAAGTTTTTTTTTCTTGAAACTGCCAGAAAGCTGAAAGATTTAGCACCCTGCTTTGCCATGCTTCGCAGATTTTTGACACCCCAGCATGTTTTTTTCAGCTTTATTTTGGATGTTCTTCATCTCCATGCCTCGCCTCCTTCTAGTTAGATAGTAAATTTGCATGGGACGTGCGCATAATATTCGATAAAGCGCATCATTTGCGTGGTGCCCCCCAACGAGCCTGTTAATAACGCCCATTTTTTTCATTTCGTTTGTGTACAAACAAAACGATTTCGCCTGAAACGAGGCTGGGCGATAAAACAACGTTTATTAGACAAGTAATGGGGTAGCCATCGCGGCAGGGAACCCTCCCAAATGAGGGTCGCCTGCTCCACCGTACGTGCAGGTGAAAAACGCAGATTATCATAATTCAGGTTCACTAGCCCTCGCCTTGCAGGATCTTCTCGACGATAGCGCACCCCGGTGTCACTGGCCAAATGCCCCCTTTGACATTAACTTGAAACTCTAGAAATGAGACGAGGCACACGCACTTGCACGGTCAGTTTATGGAGAAAAGAAACATGATCTACATACGTGTAAATTGGTTGCATGGACACTTTTTGAATTACATGTACGGGAAATGCTGGAAAATTTAAATTAAAGATGCTTTGAGGTGAAGCCCAACCATTACTTGTAGCAGGGTTTTTTAACGTCAACCCTATCAGTATTTCATAGGCTACAAGTTTAGGTTTCACATATACATTAATTAGACGCCATTTGGCATTAATTATTCAATTGAAATAGGGATATTTTTTTAAATACTAGATTGCGCATTAAAGTTCCTTATTTACTGCCGACTACAAATATTTTTATTAGGATTATTTTAAATTTTGTTTGCTGATTGAGTTTCCTCACTAGCTTTACTTGGAGATTTTTGTATTTTATTTATAAAATTTCAATACAACTTCATCAAATAGCAAAAATATTGTATGAAATTGCTTCCTTGAGAAAATCTAACAATAAAATAAGGTAAAAATAATGATATACATTTTGCATCGTTTTTTTAAATATACTGGGAAAAATGTTTTGAAATTGATTTCGAACTCGGAAATACTTTACATGTAATACTGTTTTGGAGGAATATTTTTATATCAGTACTGCAAATAAACTATCAATTTTAGGTTGGTATTGTGACACATTTCGCAATTAAACATTTGTCAAATTTAGATTTTTCTCTGGCAAATTGTTCTGGTAGAGTTGGTAAACATGCGCTTCCCATTGGTAACGATTGTTCTTATTAAGGTCACGTTTTCAATTTTTCAGGTGGCCTTTTCATATTTGCTAAAAGATGGAATAAAACCACACTCTAAAATTCGACATTTATCTACTGGCCTTTGAAAAGGGACAACTTTGTACAACAACGATGGCCAATGATCTGCAAACATCTTTAAAGAATCCAGAATTGCGCTTCATGGCTGAGCAGGAACAGTGCTTAATAACATTGGTTTCGAGTTATACAGCTGAACGAGAATATAGACACGCATAAAATTGGTAATTCATTGGCAGCTGCAAGCGGAAAACGTTCATTTGAAAAACCATTAACGACTGAATTTTTTTGTCAGCCCTTTTTATGCGCGTTCACCTATTTCAAAATTCACCCATGTCAGGTTGGCTTATGTACACTTTCTAATCTAGTCACTTGTATCTCACTGGCTACGCCATGGTGAGTTTCATACAATCTTAGAATTGTACTGAAAAGGTTGCACCATGTATAGGTTTTTTGGTTGGGCCCCAAGTAGTTGTGTTAGCACCCAAAAAAATGTGACTACCATGAAAAGAAACTGGCATTTTACAGTGGTCACATTTTTCAGCACTTCTATTGTAACTATGTCTTCCGGAAAATTTTGTTCATACAGTTTCCATTTTTTTTTATCTATTCCCATCTATGGTTATTGCAACTCACGTCCATAAACATAATAAACTCCAAAATATTGGAGTTTGCCTTAGTCATCTAACATTTCCTGGAATCTTGAAAACTGAAATCTGATTTTTATATACTGTATGGAATGGTTGCACTTGCCAACTCACGTACATGTATACATGTATTGGCTTGTATATGATATCTGCATGCAATGTTTGTCGGGCAAGTAAGGAGACAGTGACACTGGTAATATTCAATAATGACTGAGCACATCAACTAATGAAAGAAACGTTTCTAACTTTGTATATTTCAGGAAAAGTTCAAACCCATTTTATTTATTCAGGCGAATGCACATTTATTTTGAGAATCGATTGGTTGAGAATTTAATGCAGCTTTGGTGCCGTTTACTTAGCGAAATCTTGGACAAAAAGGTACCCTACCAGATAAATTTAAAACTGAACAAGAATGCAATTTCAAACTTATTACTTCAGTTAGCAGTTTCGAAAGTTTTTGTACACTGAATTCTAGCTCAGATTGCATCATTGAATATGCCAAAAAGAACTTTGTGACAAAACAAGTCTTGTTTTCCTGACTGCAAGCTGGACTTGATAATCTATACAGAGTGAAGGGAATGGGCTGACTGTCTTATTCCTTCATTTAAATAAACTATAGGCATACAGTATATTGCTACTTCTGGAAGTACCTGAATTGTTCACTATAGATACTTTTAAAAAAAACGTCCTTGCAGCAAATTACCACAAAATATGCATCTAACATGGGATATTTTTTTAATATGAAGAATAATCTTATAAGGTATGTTTTGGCGATTACAGTACTTTCTTGGACTCACGTAGCACAATTTAAATACTTGAACACATTTTCAGAAACTGTCACAGTTTACTTGTATGATTGCATGCTGGAACAAACTGACCTTTTTAGATTATGTAAAATTTTATGTCACTGTTATTATTTACAGACCTCTTAAATTAAGATTTGGTTTGTTAATCACAAACATAATTACTTCAATTCTGGAATTTCGGGATATCTTTTTTGTACAGGCATTATGAACACTGTTCACCATATAGTTGACATCATCTATAGGACGAAAACACTTGTATATTTGTTTGCTTTTGCATGTGGTAATGGAAATAATAAACTTATGCATTTACATAAACCACATGGCATAACTTTAGATACTATGTACATGTATTTCTAATTGTATAGAAAATGACTGCACATTTCTTGGTGACATTATGTGCAAAGAATTAAATTGCAAAGGAACTATGTACTGTAGATTGCATAAAGCGACTTGGCTGGCACGTTCAGTTCTTCAGCAAATAAATATCCTGTACATGGATGATCAGGTAAATGTTCTTATTACTTTATTACTAATCTGTGGTTGAAAATTCACACAGAGGCCATCAGTTTGCAGTTCCGCTGTTTCAACAATGGCAAAAGATGATCCATATCCAGTTCCAACCAGAAGAGCTTTGGTGTTCTGCAAGGCTTCAACTCGTTGTGGGATTAAGACGTGATCCTCATTACCCATTCCGCAAATACCGTGCTCATTCCAGCCCCAGCTAACCACTTTCCGGTCATTTGTAATCCCTAGATTGTGCTCCGCTCCTGAGCTTACCTGTGTATTATATGCAAATCCTACTTAATAATCTTGATTTGAGAAAACTTAAACAATTAGCAATTTTTGCATTTGTTTTAATTTAAATGCCTATTTTTTCTTCTTTTGAATGATCATTTCAAACGATATAGGCCATAATTACCTGTAAAAGTGGGACTTGAATTTGGATAGGTAAAGGCATCCAATTAGTTCCTGGTCGGCCAAGCTGCCCATAATCATTACGGCCCCAGGATACAAGGAATTTTCCGCATTCTAAATTTGATGCAAACAAGTTATTTCTTCATGCCTCTTGATTACAAGCTTTTAGTAAAATACATTTAAGGAAAGTAAAAGAACAGAAGGCAAACCTGAGAGACCAATTGTATGCGACCATCCTGAATGTATCTGCTCAATCATCTGATGACTACTGCCTTGGATTGGTATTTGAGTTGCTGATGGATTCTTGGAAATGTAGACTGGATCAAGCCCTAGCTGCCCATAGTGATTGCAGCCCCATACAAACAGCACTCCGCTTTCTAAATGGATATCAAACTTGCATAAATGGTATGTCATTTTGGGGGGTAAAAAACAAATTTTATCTCAGATTAGTGTTGGTATTAGACATGGCAGGAATTTATATTTTTAGAAAAGTTTCAATTCGTTCTTGATTGTGCAAGATATGGAACAAATGGTTGACTAAATTTTAGTAAGAATGAATCCACCTTAATTATCCTTGCATATATGTATTTATTTATTTATATAGAGCTCTTATCAATTGCAGCATTGCTCTATTTGAACAGTTTAATAAAAATTTCTGAATAATCTATGGTAATGACTTACCACATAATGCTAAACTGTGATGAGATCCACAGGCGACTGCTGAAATTTTCCAACTCCCAGGGGGCAGCTGCACTACAAAAAAAAAAAAAAGGTTTCAGAGGGGGGAAATGTGGATGACACGAATTTAGGTTTTTAAAAAATATTGTTTCAGAGGAATTTTACCTGGCGTGGGTGTCATTAAGGAATTAAGGCATCTGTTCTGAATGTCTACTCCCAATTGACCCTTTCGGCCGCTACCCCATATGAACACCTCTTTAGAATCTAATGTTAACATGAATTCATTAGCTGTGGTCAAACATTGCTGGTAATGAACTATGTGCAAAGAAATGAGAAAAACGCAACATACCATACACTGCCATTGAATGGCGCAACCCAGCAGCAATGTCAGTAATTGGACCGTCAGGTTTAATCTAATCAACAGGTTTTTTTCCATTTTATGAATTATTTTTACATCATCCAGTGGGTTTATATGTGACCCTTCTCGGCGGTGGATGAGTAAAGTATGGGTATTGTGATGTACTCTCACCTTCAACTCTGTAGGTTCAGTTACATAAGTTAACTTGGTACAACTGCCTAATTGGAAATAATTGTTGGCTCCCCATCCCCACAAGCGACCATCATCTAAAATAGAAGGTAAAAATTTAGTTATTCGAAACCTGAATTCCTTTTACAGAACTACAAATCAATATTATACGAGCGTACTTACCAGTGAGACATAATGTATGTTCCCACCCACATGCTAACTTTGTCACCTTTCCTTTGATGCCACAGACAGGCTGTAATGTTGAAACGTCTTTGCGGTTATGTCCTAGACCGAGCTGCCCTCTGTTGTTCTGACCACACGCAAATACTTTCCCTTGTGCTGGTTATTAGCATGCAGAGAAATTTGGAGCAATCAGCTCATTTGTATACGATTACATCATTGCATACAATTAAATCAGTATAGGATTTTCTTGCCTGATAAAAATACAACGTGGCCTCCTCCTCCACATATCTGCACAATGTTTTCTGGATTTAAGCTTCCTAGATTGTCCACGCATATTTCAATTGGAACAGAAACATCATCACTATGGCCGAGACATAGCTGTCCATATGAATTGGAACCCTAGAAAAATAGGACGGGAAAACAAAAATGTCTTGACACAGGCATGCAGCATGAACGAACTACTAGTATATCCAAGCTGACAATAAAGCTATATACCAATTAAAGGTGATGTATTGCTACGTATTAGCTTTACATCCAGGTAGCATTTTAAACAATAATATATAATAATGAAACTCTTATCTAATAGTATTAGTTTTATAGATACTATACAGAATTACAGATGCTATACCCATGCAAATAACTTTGAGATTGGTCCTCCAGACGCCGTAGTGCATCGCATTTTTCCAGGTTGAATATAGTTTTATAAAACAAAAAACATAAAAAGTTCGAATTTAATTCAGCATACGGTGTCAAGTTGTGAACTTTTAAAATTCTGTAAGAAATAAACAGTCGTGAAATAGACGCACATGGGAAGAAGAGCGTCTGCTATAAACGAAGGCAGTGATGTCAATTCCGAACTGCACACTCGCCACGACATACAGGTGTTGGAAAATCTTCGTGTTTCAGTTATTTGCTAATACTATTATACTTTCTATTGAAAAAAAACTATTGTTGATTCCAGTCATCATTTATTCTAATATTTTTAATGCAACTCCAACTTTCTGACCGTTCATCGATTTAACAAAGTTATCTTGGGGAATAGTCACACTGGTCGGCTGTTTAATTTGTGCTCGCCTCCCCTGCTAAAAGCGCCAAAGACTTGGCGGAGGCCCTTTGCTTTTTTCAAAATTTCTTTATTTTTATTGAATTAATAACGCGTTAATGGATCATTTCTTCGAGGCAACGACAGTTCGGATTGGAAATATCCAAAATTGACAATTGGCAGGCTACTGGGCGTTCAATGTGGCGCGAAAAAGCACCAATGAAAATAATAAATGAGCGGAGGGAGAATCGGCGATTACGTCAATAGCACCAATAAAGATGTGCTTGCTTGTTTTTATCGTTAGTGATTCGTTGACCATTGGTGCAGGATTTCCATAGCCAATCAAGACAGGAGCGAACCAAATTTACCCAATGTAAGTTGGCAAATTATCTTCTATTTTGTTGGAGAAGGTGTTCTTCGGGTTCCACCGCACAATTTGAGTGGGAAAATGTCGCGGAAAAAGTTTGGGAAAATGTCAAATGATCCACTTGTAGCCAACGTTAACTTCGTGGCGTCTCGAACAAAGCGTTTTTGCCTTCCATATTTTTCTTTACATTTTCCTTGTTTTTCGTCCTATGCACGAGCATAACGTTTGTCTTTCACCCTTTATGAACATACTTCCAAATTGTTATATTATCATTGTAAACTACGTTTAGTTTAAATGCCAATATCCTTGTATTTTCATTATTTTTCAATCTTTCCATACCCCCATTTTCCGTTTAACCGTACCCGGATTTTCGTTGTTGCCTTCGGCACTTTTTAGATCACGATTGCGTTAGGCCTATATAGTCTAGCTTGCCTTGTTTTTTCGGTAGAATTTTTTTTTTAAAGATTGAATGGAAATTTACTCTACTAAATACATGTACTGTATATTTCAATACCACTAGTATTACAATCGGCTGCATCGAACAACCTCTTTTTTTCTCAGTGAAGGAAGACACTATTAGCGGTTAGGCCTAAATTGCCTTACTCTAGCTGAGATTCTCTACCTGGAGAAAATACTTAAACTGACACTGCATTGCAGGTCAATGTATTTCTACTAGGTCAGGTATACCTTCGGCTACCTCCGGTGCTGTAAAGTTGATACGGAAAAATTACTACGTGTATTGGAACTAATTTTTCATCTGCTGCAGCGTAGTATGCCGTTTCGAAAAGTGCAGCAATATTATAGGCGGCTAACAATTAATAAATGTCGTCGAATCTTGAACCAATTTCTATTATACATGCATATTTGATTTTTGTTAATAATAATCGCATCTTTGACCTAAAGTAGAATATATGCATATATTTTTCAATATGTATAGTTTCAATTATATACGTCATTAGATTTTAAAACCAATAATAGGGTATGATAATATAATTAACATACTGTAGGCCTATATATTACGTATAATGATTAATCAGGATTATAAGACAGAATATACTGTGATTATAATGTTAGGTGAATCAATTTTGTAGTATTAATGGCTTAAGAATTGAAAGCTCAGTGGCCCATTTTTTTTAAAAAAAAAATGTAGGTCACAAATTTGCTGATAGTGCGATACCACTACTGCTTGCTGAAGGATTAATGCTGTCCTTGACCAGTCTATGAGCAGGAGACTGAGCTGTTAGCATATATGCAGAATAATGCATCTCCATTGCGTTCCATGCAGTCTACAGCCTACTCTAGCTCTTAATTCCTCCTTTAATTCGTAGCCGTTCAGGAATAAACGAAACATTTATGTGGTTTGCTTATGTAGTAATTCCAAGCTTTGGTAGAACACTGCCATGGAGCAATACCATGTGGCAACCACTTGCTCATCAAACACCTCTACCACGATGAGTGGTGACCATCAGCAACAAGTGGCCATCATGCAAAGCATACCAACCACAGTCCAGATGGCAGGAGGAGGCCAGGGGCAGCAGCAAGTGCAGGTAGGCTATGTAATCCATTTTTTATTATTTCTACAATCAAAGCGAAAGCTATAATAGGTTGTTGTCGTTGTTGCCATATTAAATTGCACTTGTTTTCCAACAAGAATTTAGCTCAACTTAGCTGTCATTTTTTCAGATGTTACAGTTGAGTCAAGGAGGACAAATCATCCAGGCTGGAGGGCAGCAAATCATGGTCCAGGCCATTCCCCAAGGACAATCTTTCCCACTTCAAGGTCAACAAATTCAGGTGCTTTCTGTTAACCAGTTACAGGGTCAGCAAGGTCAGCAGCAACAGGTAACTGATTTGAAAATTATCTCTTACACTATCAAAAGGAGGACGCATAATTGTTACAAATTACATGTGATGTGCTTGCTTGAGTAAATTGTTTATCCGCTATTTGCAGATCATAATCCAGCAGCCGCAGCAAGGTCAAATAATTCAAACCAGTGATGGTCAGACGATAGTTTACCAGCCTGTGACAATGGATGGAAATTTTGTACAAAATGCACAGGGCAATCTAGGTGAGTTAAACGAATTTATCTTTCCATAAAAAAGATGTAAGCATGGAACAGCTGAGCAATATGTCATTTTAAAATCAATTTTAATTGATGGAGTTCTCTAGTATTTTTGTATTTATTATTTGGATAAAAATTGTTTATTTGCCAATTTTGTGAAATTTTTTTGTGGAAACTTTCCATTTCCTAATACATTCCATAATATGGCATGTCATAAAATGTTGTGGGGGTTATGCTATTTTTGGGAAAATCCGGTTGCAGTATTTATTTTTAGTTATACCTGATGTTCCGTTTATCATGATTTGTCCAGTATCTTTTAAAATAAATAGTAAATCTAAAAGTTATCAGAATACAAGATTAATAATATCAATTTGTCATTTAAATAATGCAAGAATGAAGGGGTTTCCCTGTAATTTAAAATGGGGACACCCATTTTTTTTTTTTTTTTTAGATTATGAATCTGCACTTAAAAGTTAAAAACACAATAAGTTTTGTCTAAAATAGCAATGCCCCTTCATTCTTGCATAATTTAAAAGGCAAGTTGATATTATTAATCTTGTATTCTGATAACTTTTACGATTTACTA
>JAQGAO010007155.1:0-11562 GCA_034697705.1 Ommatoiulus sabulosus
ATAAGCACTTGTTAGCCCGCTGGGTGGCGCCAGTGGTCGGTAAGTAAATTTCTTAATTTAAAAGTCTCAATGTGCTCCCCCCCTATAGCTTTATGGCCCATTGATGTCAGCCACTGAGCCACCATGCAGTGTTTGGTTGCTTTTCTGTAAAGTGCCATTTATAGGAGTGCTTAAATTAGGGGTGTGCTTATTTCAGTTTTACAACACTAATGTGACTAGTTAAATGCGGCAAAGCACCAGAATGATATCCAAAGGCATGAACCTGAGTATTTTTATCTGTTTCGTCCCGTTATTGCCTATCTACATGTATGCATGTAAATTCATTCAAATCAGCTGGGTTTGGAAAGGATAAATGGTGTAAATATGCCAAATATGTAGTATTTGTCATTCCTATAGGTGCTATTCTATAGTTAGCATTTTATGGTCAACGTTATGTGAACATCGTTAGTTTTCCTAACCAAAAATAAGCACACCCCTAATTTAACCACACACAAATGGCACTTTACAGAAAAGCAACCAAATACTGCATGATGGCCGATATCAAGTGGCCTGAGAGCTAATGGCCGTTGCGCGTTGTACCTGACTCACACTGCATACAGGAAATTGGCAAATATTCAAACAATGTTTAAAAACATTAATATATACAGTAAATAAATATAAATAATTTGAAATGAATTGTGATTTTTTTTTCTATTTGCATTTTTGAAGTTTTTATTTATATATCCTGTTCAATTCAAAATTTATATTCAAACGAAAAAAAAACACGAAGGGATACTTTAGAAATTTAGAAAAATATTGCATTTAAATATAGAGAATGCCTCCCCTACTAATGGCATAACAACATATAACTAAAGATATTACGGATTTTACATTCTCTAAAATAACGAGATTTAGTGAAAATGATCAAAGTTTTTTGTCGTTTCGAGACATTGCGTCTTCTTACAACATGCATTTACTTAAACATTTACACATTGTTGTAAATCCCACAAAATGTTGTAAAGTTTTAACTTAATGAGGAAAGTTTTAAGCTTCACATTCGTAGAACTCAAACAGGTCATCTCCATTTTGCCAAATTCTTTGTCTGACATACACTTGTATATGTGTGCATGTATTGGTTTTTATTAAATGCATTTCACATGTATTGTACAATTACCATTTTTGAAAAAGCCAAACAATAAAAAATCTTGACGTTGGATGACCATGATGGTGCTACCTTTTCGTGCAAAAGTCGAAATGTGGAATAACGTCATATAATTTTCAAATATAGATGTATTATTGCACTATTGCCTATTTTTAATACATTTTTAATTAGTACGAGCTAATTAATATGACTCTGGACAGAATTGAAAAATTCTATAATTCTGGAATAATTCTATTTTCTAAGTACATTATTTCGAAACAAATTCGAGTGTTATAGTAACAAGACCAGAATGCATCTTACCGACATCTCCGATTTCACGCTGGCCATTTGCATATTTAGCCATGGCCCAAATTGCAATCCCCAACAACCACCAATAGAATCCTACTCGAGTCATGTTTGTCCTTTGCGTTGGCACATATGAGACATTCAACGTTTGGTTGAAAAGTAATTGCCTGAAGATAAGTTCCAGCCAAAGAAAACCACAAATCTGATTTCATTCTGACGTTTGCGATAAAAACAAGTCTCCAGGAAATCATTGGGTTCAATATTTCCTGCGTGTCTTTGGCCACTTCATGGACAACAGGATGTCAAATGTCGCAGTTTTATCTTCAGCGACCATGCATATCGTTTCGTATTATTCTAAATGCACACTTCTCTTTTTAACTGTTTCCTTTTTAATTGTGCAATATTGTTTAAAACTAATCGTTCAGGACTACTCTATATGCTTAAAAATTATTTTGCGCAAATAGTCATTTGAATTTTCAAATTATAAGAGACAAGTACTTGTACTCTACATAACAAACAAAAATATATCATGGGGCAAGATCTCACTGAATTTTTCAGTTAACCAGATGTGACGGTATACTCAGCAATAATTAATTGGCAAAGCCATATTTATTTGAAAATTATTTAAAACTATTTATAGACAGAAATTTTGATACGTTCCAGTACGTGATACTTCGCTGTAATTTTGAATTTGTCTAGCGTTATAACTACCAAAAAATCAAACGTGATTTTAAGTTTCACAATATATTATCACTTTCTCCTCATTCAACGTATTGCATTTTTCAAACACCACGCCATGTCGTTGAAAAAACTTTCAATTTCTTTTCAACTGCTGGATTTTTTGAAAAACTTAAATTCATGCAAGTTGTCGAATTTTGAATTAAATGTCTGAAAATATATGCATAATAGGATGCCAAAATGTTATCATTTTACAATGCATATCGGAAAGCCAATGATATGAATGGTAAAAAGGCAGTCTTTCTTTTATTGAAAAGTTATGAATCTTCGTAAAAGTGCACTGTGAAACAGTTTTCTGTTTACAATTGAAAATGTGAATCAATTGAATTATTCACCGTGCGGTCAAAAGTGCATATTAAAGCATGCTCTTACACATGTATGCTCCGTGGGTGTCCAATGCCATTTGGAAAGTACCCCTGGATGAGATGGGATGACGATCATGGCCGATTTAATATAGGAACTATCTCAGCATTCGCCTGGAGGAATTGTGGGAAACCACGAAAAACCACAATGCCAACATAGCCGCATAGCCGACCCGGGCATCGAACCTAGTACGCGAATTAGTGATTAAATCTCAAGTTTACATTTGATTTTAACATGATTTTTACATAAAATTTGATTTGAAAAGCCAAGCAATGCAAGTCTGCAACTATCAAAACGCATTTTGGTTCATTAAGAAGTTTTGCATTTGGATCCAAAGATGGCGCACGGAAAGTTACATTTTTATTTTACAATTTTTAAAGATAAAATGAATTGTCCGCACGCCATCTTTGGACCCAAAAAATTTGAAAATGTCTATAAATACATAAAATTCACGTTATCGAATTATGCCCAAAAACCAAAAATCATTGCGAATAATTCGTGAAATAATTTCTCACACCATGCAAATTTCGAAAAAGATTCATACATTCATGGATAACTTTCAGTAATGTCCAATAAAATATAACATTGAATATGATATTTGTCATTTATATGATTTTAGTATTATTTTCAAATTTTTTTTAATATATCACACTCCCTCTTCAAAAGTGACAAAACTCAAACATTTTCAAAAATAATCAAATTATCAGTCAAATGAAGGCATTGTCACTTTATTTTCCATGCATTGCCATAACACTAAAACTTAATTTCTCTCACAATTAAAAAAAAGTTGAGTTGTGTGACACAATTCAACTTTTTTAGAGGGCTTTTTTTAAACATCGACAGTAGTTCGTCTGGCTCACACCAGGTGGTGCACCATACTTATATAATGTAGAGTAATGATCCCTTTTGTTTCTCCCGAACGACGATAGAGGACACCCATTACCCGCTGTATTCAACCATGACCCGTCAACGTGATTTTTAAATCATGTTTACAACTTGACTTGACACATTTAAGCTTTTCGTGCAAGTTTTTCACGATGGTGTATTTAAATTTTCCGACAGCTCTCACGGAAGAAGAATTAATGCTTCAGAGCAAATATCAGAAGCTTAAAAAGAAGGTAAGTCATGGGTTTGTATTTGAAATCGTTTCAAGATTAACGTGCATGTTTCTATCCGTTTTAGAAAAAGGCATTGCAGCTGTTGAAGGCTCCGAAACCAGAACCAGAAAAGCCAGCAGTACAAAAAAGACGTATGTATAATCACCAAGGTTAATTCTTTGGTATAAACATTTCCGAGCTACTGTACATGTCTTCTAAGCAAATTCATACTTCACTTGGTAAAGAGAAACATTGTATCTTTTTTGCATTAATTTCTGCCAGTTACGCATGCATTCCGTTACAAATATATTGCCAAAATGTAGTTTCTAGTCAACTTGGTATCCCTCCTGGGGGCGGAATTCCCTCTTCGTAGGCAAAATTCCCACTGGCGCATCCCTTGGCGTTAGTCTTTTGCCTTCGAGTGCAGAAATAGGCCAACGTTAAAAATCCGCAAACAAACATAGAGTGTATCAAAATGGGTGGTTTGCTGGAGTTACCTAAAATAGAATATAAGGGTGGGGGGTTGCGTCCATTCCCTGAGTTTTATCAATTTGACGAGCTCAACTTTGCTTATATAAGAACACTTTTTTTTATAAGAGAAAAAAACAAAACTTTAAGCATCTTAGAAATGCCCGTTTAAAAATAACTTTGAATTGAATGACAATGGTTGACTTTTAATCTTATAGCATCGGTGGCTAATGCAAAAGAATGGGCAAAAAAATTGTTAAAATCAGGAGTAAGTATAAAATTAATACCCCCAGCATGCCCTGCAAGTTATTTCTGAAAGGACAACTCTTCATCCAATGAAAAAATAATATCCCTTCAATTTAGGCTATAAGTGCCATAAAGGTCGAGGTTAAAGACAAGCAAGGATTTAAGCGGTCGAAGAATTTGGAACGGAAACTAAGCTCAACTGAGAAGCCTGGATCAGCAGCCGTTGGATATCAGCCCTTTTCACAAGCACATCCAAATGAAGAAGAAGAAAAAGAGCCACCGGTAAATGATTTTCAACCACCTTCCTGGTCCGCTTTTAAGATATACCTCCATCAATGAAAATATGTCAATATGTTGTGGAACTTCTGATAATTTACTCATGAGTCAGAAAGTTTTAAAAATGTCTCACCAATTAAAATTGAATTATAGTCCAAGTTTTTCTTTTATGGTTTTTTGTTAGAATGAATCTGCAAACTTTGCACGTCCACCAATAAAGGGCCTGTACCAAAGTTTTGTCAGTGCTCGTGACTCAGAAATTCGTGACAAGGAAAGAAATATGGACAAAGATCGTGATGGAAGACCAGAACGGCCAAAGCAAGGAAATACAGTTTATGTGCATGGTTATGGTGTCAATGAAGAAATGCTACGCACTGGCTTTGCTTCTTTCGGAACAATTTTAAATATCTCTATGGAAATGGATAAAAAGTAACAAAATACGTCATGGACATTTATATTGATATGGTAAACGTTACGTGTTAATGCTATTTTTTATTTCAGTTGTGGTTTTATTACTTTTGAAAAAATGGAAAATGCCGATAAAGCTATTGCAGAGGCAAGTGGATGTTCATTTATCATTTTTTTGGGTCATAGTAAGGCGCATGACTAGCCTTACCATGTCCGAAATTACAACAAATCGTTTTTTTTTAATATAGATGAATGGTAGTACAATTATGGGAATTCAGATCAAAGCATCTCTTGCCAGAAGGCAACCTATAATTGAACCTGGAAATGAAAGCACGTGGTCAACCTCAAGTTGGTCTACCATAGGTGTGCATTGGCAACAGTTATATGTTTACCAAATATAATCGAATTCATTTGTCAGATATTAAATTGCGCATTTCTTTTAGCTGCAAGCCACTCCCAAAAAGGATGTCACAAAGATAAGCGGGACTTAGTGCAATATGATGATGATTTCTTAAATTAATAAGGACATGCACGAAATACTCTAAAGGTAATTAAAATTAAGCTGAAAGGCTAAATCCAAATTATATTATAATTACAAAAACAAGAGTGGGGATAAGGAGATTGCCTGACATTTTTTATTTTTAAGCCAATCATCATGAACCTGCATGGTTTTTTTTAAAGTTCATTAATGCAGCCGAGCCTTGTTAAGACAAACTCTAGGAACGTCAATATTTGTTTGTTTTTATCAGAAGTCAGATCATATCAGTTTTATGTGTATAAAACAAATTAATATGCACTTACACAAGCTCTTAATGTATTTAATTAGAACTGGATTAAAATAATCCTTTATTGAAATCGGGCTGGGATATCTTCTGCGCTGTTCAAGCAAAGGAATTCTGAATTCGGGTCCTCAGACAGTGTTAAAAATGGCGCTGTTGGCAGTCGTGAAGTCACGTGTGGAAAAAAATGCATTAATTACTTTAAATATAACAATAACCTTGACAGAATTAGCATGACGCATTTGCCCATGTGCCATAAAGAGTTACAAATGCTTCTGCTGAGTATTGCTAACAAAAAAAAATTGCTTAACAAAAATCGGCAGATAGATAACGAAGTATGGATGAAATCATAGCTCACATGATGGCAAATTTTTATCAAGGAATTCCCCTTTATATCGTTTTTTTTTAATTTTGCCAAAACAAATTCGTTTTAATGAGACATAAGGTGATATCCAAGTATTATTGGGCGAATTATGCGAGTTCGTCTTAATGAGGTTCCACTGTAGCACTTGTATGAATTTATCATTATCGTGTTAAATCAGTATTGTACTTTTAAGGAAACATATGCTTTTGGGTAGAAACTTCATTAACGGTTATGTAAAATTGCTGGCTATGATTTAAAGAGAGTTACCGAATTGCGAACAAGGGGAATGATTGGAATGTAAATAAGATTGGAAGGTACATATACATGTATAATAAATCCAACTGATCAAATGTAAGACAAATTTGTTCTTCGTATTGATTTCATGTTTGAAAACCCTGCCATGTGGATGAATCGTGGTGGTGATGAATGCTGTAAATGATTGTAGTATAGACAATGACGAAAGTTTTCTAAATAAAAGAAATTGTGGACATCCTACTATCAATTGGTGAAGGCTTTGTTATTTTACCAAGAATATTAGATGCCTTGTCTAATTTTATTCAGAATATTAATGTTGCTTTTCTATAAACATATTATTGGGTTACTGTGATGGCGTTCTATTTAAAAGCAAGATGAAAGATAGTTTTTAAATAAGTAGCCTAATTTTGCTTTCCTCATAACCAACTCGAGTGGCTGCTACTAAATTTTATCTTCCCTTCTTTGTCGGTCAATGTCGTTGTGCTCTAATTTGACATAACCTTACACATGCAAGCAAGTGCATTGTAGGTTAATATAATTGCTGGAACAAACACAGAATTGACCCAAAAATATCCTCAGAGTAGCATCTTTTTCAGATTTTAAATTTTAACTATACATTTCCAACCAAATTATGTTTTACCATTCATCAACAAAAAATCAAGATGTAGGATTTCACTTGAAACTACAAATATTTATTTATCCCTGGAAATTTTGTACAATTTCATCTTCATTTGTTTTGGGGATTTGTAACATTGGCCAAGGGATATGCTGGCATCACGTACCTGGGAATTTTGCCTATGAAGGATCTACCAGGACATAGATTTAAACTCTCATCATAAAAATCGAGAGGCAAATGCGTAAACAGTGTAGGTTAATAAAATCACTTAAACAAACACAGAATCAACCCAAAAATATACATGTACTTGACCATTTATCTGCAATTACAATTAATAATTCATTCCTGGATGTTTTGTACAATTTCTTCTTCTTCAGAACTAATAATTGATTGGTTGTCCATCAGCATAGGTTCTTCAGTAATTTCATTGGTTTGCATGGATTCTAATACAGAACTCATTTTTTTCATGAAAGTGTCGGCATTATACGAGTAATTCGTTTCAGGGGGTGTTTTCATTAATGCTTTCACACAAGCTATTCGAAATGCATTTTCAAATTGATATGGTGTTAGGTTTTCTGCATTTTTACTAGTTTGGTAAATTTTACCAAAAAAATGTTCCACGCCATCTAGGTTTACATTTCTGGTCTGCAAACACATAAAATTTCTCATTTTTTTAAGATCCTCATACAGTCCCTTCATGGATGCTATAGTAAGCAACCAGCCCTCTATGAATTTCATACTATTAGTGCAATCAACATTATGGGCATCAGTAAACATAAATGACTTTAGCATCACAGGAGCTGACTCCAAAAAATTCCAATATACACTGCTCGATTTTAAAGCAGACCTAAAAGGTTTGCCAGAAATATCTTCTTTTAAAGAGCTATTTAGACAATCAAAAAGTTGGTCAAAAAAATGGCAAAATACTGCAGTTCCTAATGCATCAGGTGAAAGCTTGCCAAAATGTTGTAGATTTTCAATGGCAGCAGCCATTGAAAATGACAGTACTTGAGCTGCCAATTTAACATTCGTTTCTTTAAATGGTGAGATAACTATATGGTTTTTCGTTACTCTAGGGCACATTTTGAAGGCCCGTGATGAATCTTCTTTATAAACCGAAACAACATCATCCCAGCATGCCCTTTTTTCTCCAAATTCGATGTTACACAGTCTTAATGCATCTCTTGTAGTTTTTAACAAATCTGGTGGATCATGAATGTAAAAGATTCTACGATTATCATGAAGGAAGTATGGTTTTTCAACTGTTACTTGCAGTTCTTTACGAAGTTGGCAGAAAGTTTCCCCCATGTTACTTACTATGCACATAACGTGGAAGCCAATTGACATTAGATTGCTGATAAATGCTTTGAGAATATGTAATATTGAAGAACTGCTTTCTCCTTCACATGAAAATGTATACCCAATAGGTTGTTTCCAGTTGAAAGTGATCCCCTTTACTAAAATGCAAATAACAGAATTGGCAATCACAACATTCTCAGTTGAACCATTGTAGGAATAGCCAGTTATCAGATCATTATTCTCATCGATTTTCAAGTTGCATTTTAAAGCCATGTTATCAATGCAAATACAACAGCATCGATCAAGAGGAGACATCTGTTCAGCTTTTTTTCCCAAGGCAAGCAAAATGGTATCGTTAATACCAGGATGGAATTGCATGTTTTGGATCCACCTTTTTAGAGCCGATTTGGATGGAAGCATGAGTACCCCAACTAAAAGAGTATATGCTTTAGGACTGTAGTAGAACAGGGATAAAGCAAGTAACATCAAGTCTGAATTCCATTGTCGTCCATTGTTGGATTGATCAGATATGTTCATTTGAGCAGATAAAAGTACTAATGCTCTTTCTGGTAAATGATGCTTGCAATGCAAAAGCAATTCTTTTCTTGACATTTCCTTTTTTGAGAATTGCTTATACTTGTCCCTACTCATACGCAATTTTCTGTTGCATTCCCTCAAGTATTTCAATTTCCTGCGAAAATCATTTTGTTTTGAATTGTGGATAACTTGAGATGGTCTTGCTTCATTTTTATTTGCTACATATTCTGTAATTACTGTAATTTCTGTAAATGGTGGAATTACAGGTTCAGGTGTCTTCTCTTTTGGTTTAGAGCTTTGAATATGGTCTATGATTGTTGAATCGTGGCTGACTAGAGATTGTTCTGCTTCATGTTTATGTGCTTCATATTCTGTAATTGCTGTACTTTCAGTAAATAATGGACACACAGGTTCAGGTTCCTTTGTTCTTGGTGTTTGGCTTCGCACGTCATCTTTTTTTGAATCCTGGTCGACTGTAGATGGTCTTTCTTCATTGTCATATTCTGTGATTTCTGTAATTACTGGCCGTATCGGTTCAGGTAATCTTCTGTTATTTTCACTTAAGTTTTTCAATTTCTTGCGAAAATCACACAGTTGAGAATCATGGTTGACTTGAGATGGTCTTGCTTCCTTTTCATTTGCTCCGTATGCTGTAATTTCTGTAAATAATGGAATCACAGGTTCGGGTGTCTTCCTTTGTGGTGTAGAGCATCGGATATCCTCTACTATAGTCGAATCCTGGCTGAATAGATGTGGTTTTCCATTTCCATTTGTTTTGTATCCTGCAATTGTTTTGTTTTTGTTAAATAATAGAAATACAGGTGGGGGTTGAATCATTTGTGGCATTAGTCTTTGAACATTGTCTTCTTTTTTTGATTCCTGGCTGACAGTAGATTGTCTTTCTTCGTTGTCATATTCTGTGATTTCTGCAATGAATGGCCATACAGGCGCAAGTTTTTGCTTTACTGGTGTAGGGCTTTGCTGCATTGGCAATTTCCGCTTCACTGCACTCGGTGGCTCATTTGGCACAGTGAGAAATTTTGTTGGAATTGCATCGTGAACAAGTTTATTTTTGAGAGCGGCATTCATAAACTGGTTGTCACAAAAATGATTTCGACATAAAGAGATGTTGTTATGCAGATATTCCGTAGTCTTGTTGTCAAAGTCCTTGCGTCCAGTGTTAATCGCCCATCTTTTACATCTTTAAAAAACAAAAGTTATAATTCAATGTCTTAAAAATAATGTAACAACGGATTCACGAGCAGATGCATATTAATAAATCATACCTGTCAGGGTCTTTAGGAAATCTAAAGAATGACATATCTGGATTTGCACCCCTATTGATATGACAGCCAGTAGCTGAACAATAAGGTCCTTTAGCTACTCTCATTTTCTACTGTACTTGTGTTTGCTTGTATAGATGAAACCTTGCTGTAAATTTTTTTTAAAAAATTGAATTATTTATTTTAACTAATAAAAAAAAGCATACAGTAGTTAGAAAAGTGCCAGTATATCATTGGCAATTGTTGTTTTCATGAAATATCTCAAAAATGGTATTGCAATGGAAATACATTAATTGGTTAATTTCTAAATTAGACCATTAATTAGTAATTAAATAATAAATGCAAAGTGGGAAACAATTCGAGCGCCAAATGAGGAGTTAATTATAACGATTTCAAAGGAAAAATATGTATTGGCAATTGGAAATATTCGTATTTTTTTGAATTTATTTGAAAAAAAATTGACAATTTCAAACTTTTTTAATAAAGTCAGTTTATAGACAGTTTATAGTTACTGTATGTACTAGTATGTTCTATTCCATTCTTTACCCGGCCTGCAGTTAAAACATGCATATATATTATTTGACAAGGGGGGTGCATTATGCAAATTTCTAGTCAAACTAATTGTTTTTCTCATGATGTTTGCATGAAATTTGCCAACAATTTTGGCAGTAATTATTTTAAATCTCATAACTTAATTTAGAAAACTAAACTGTCATGACATTATTAATATTCCCAAACTTAATTTTAGTGCAATAATATATAGCCAAAAACATTGTCAATTATTTTTGACCCACTTTTTTCCAATAAAACCATGCATATTCATTGAAAAAATAATTTTTGACACGAGATTTTTATTCCAATAAAACCATATTCATTGAAAAAATAACTGACACGGAAATAAATACATTAATTTTATTAAATCGGCATTAAATCGCGCGCGTGTAAGTACACCTATATACTGTTCACAAATACTGTATATGTAATTATGCATTTTATCTGCATTTTGCTTTAATATCGTGACACAGAAAGTACTTAAATACATGAAAATTGCATTGACTTACCCTTTTTATGCTCATACACAAACAATACACGGGAAAAACATGCTGTTTTTAGCAACAAGAAAGAAGAACAGAACTAATAAGTAGAACATTCCTTTGTGCGGACGTTGCCAAAACAAGGTGGTCTTTTATGGAATGCTGATCGTTTGCCACCTCGTGGCGCTGCTAACTTGATCTTTGCCTAGGTTGAAATATTTCGGTCCAATCGACAATGCACATGCGTGCAATTAAGCTTACTGTTACTTTTTTTCGGGGAAATACTTGTTCTATGTACGTATTCCGGTTCTTTCACAAGTTGTATGATCATAGAAAATGTATGAGGCATATTCAATAAAATGCAGAATTTTGT
>JAQGAO010007156.1:0-11560 GCA_034697705.1 Ommatoiulus sabulosus
CGATAAACGTCTTACCCCGTAGGAACGCTTTCAATGGTTGCCATCAAACTTTATATTTATCAGGTATTTTGATACAATGTTTAAAGAAAATGAGAAGAAAACATCTATTTGAGAAATAATTATTGAGGTACGCTTCGCCAAAGATGTCAGTAAATTTTGGAACGAAAAATTCCGAAATGAAAATTTGGTAACATTAATTAGAAACATATTTCAATATTTTTAGAATAAGCCTCAGTATTTTTGGAAAAAACCATTATACTCTTAAAAAGTTATCATTTTCAGAAAAAAACGTCAATATTTTTTTAAACTTTTAGTACTACTAGAAAAAATTTCAGTATACTGTATTTTGGAAAATTATTAGTCTATAAATTAGCGTCGATTTATTCTAGATTGAAGGCTCAATATTTTTTTACTAAACCATTTAAAATGATTCCAAGTAAGAGAAAAATATAAAAATAATTTAAAATGTAACTAAACTTTATAAAAACAATGCAACTTTTTGAAAACCATGATTGGAAAAATTGCATTTTGGGGAGATAAATATAATACATTTATTTATCCAAGATTATATACAAATTTTACCAACGAAATGACTTTTCTATATATATATTCTAAATGGAAAAGATAAAATTATTCCAGTTATAAATACTTTATACAGGAGGAAATAAATTTTAAATATATGAACTGTACATTTATTTTTCGTACCAAGAAAATTAACAATGTGAAATACAATTTGACACGTATTGAGTAATTAATTAATAAATTATTCGAGTTATAATTAAGTTAGGATAATGCTGGCTAATTACAATCAACGCTTAGAAATTTAGATTACATTAGAACAGCATGCTTCCACATTAATTAGTTTCAATATGTATATTTTCATCTTGTATTATTAATCTAAGCTTGAAATTGCCAGCTGCGGTCCATTGTAAAGGTCAGTGGTTCAAATAAAACTCGATGTGGAAATTAATTACTTTGTAATTAAGACTCGAGTGTCGTTTACTAAAACTAATATAAAAATATTTCGTGACTATAATTATGAATTAACTGGAATTAATTTTCAATGCAGATTATCACAAACATTTTCTAACAGAAAAAACTTTATAATTAACCTTCTACATTTGTATTGTACATTTTCTTAGTAAATTAAAAGAGTTCTAAATTTAAATTAGTATCTGGTTTTGGTTTTGACCTAAGCAATCATTGCAATTAAGTCAAAGGATTCACTATAGTATTAAGAAAATGTAAATCAGAAGGAATTATACATTTAATAAACTTATATTTTTGGTTATAAATAATTCATTTAATTATGTTGTAAATGTTTAAAATTGTAGACTCAGTTATTTCAAATTAATCCATTTATTAAAAAAATGAACAAATGCAGTTCTGAAAAATAACCTACATTTGTAAAGAGAATTAAACACTTTTAGATAAAAGCATTTTTGTATGAAGTAAAGCAGCGAAATACATACAAATAAATTAATTAAAATCAATATTAAAATAAACATTAAATCAAATACTATATTTTTCAAAGAAAACAACCAAAACTTGTATTTAACGTTACATAGTGACACCATTTAATACTGTATATATCCATATAAATCTGACCATATATCCAATAAATATATTTTTCTAAAAAATAGACATTTTTCAAAAGAATCATCTCAAAACACTCAAAATCTTGACGGCCATTTTGGTAAGTGAGAATTTTAACGGCCATAAGGTCAATTTAATTAATACTTAATTTAGCATTAATACTCGTATAAATACGCGATAGCTGCAGCAAGCATATTTCATTAAAATTTCGTTCCTTTATGTTTTATTTATTCTAGAAACAAGATTTTAAACTTAGGAAAAATGCATTGACATTGCGGCAAAAATGCGCTTTTTGGCTCTTCAAGTAGATGGCTCGATTCGCCCTATTACCTTTCCGTTATAGCCCACATTTTAGGTCTTTTTTTAACGAATTTATGTCATGTCTTTACTTCGTAATGCGACATTAAGTTTTCGAGTGCTTAGTGGAAAACAACGACATAAAAACAAAACAATTTTTTCCTTAAAAATAAATAAAAAATACCAGAAAAAAATAAATATGGATCTGGGGATTCGGAGTGTGTCGTGGGATCTTTTAGTAGTTTTATATTATGCTTTTTGATATCTATTTTTTGTTATGTTTTTCATTCCTTATTTCGCGATGGACCCCCTCAGCTCGCCACCAGCCATTTGCAGTTTCCTTTCTAATATTATGACGTCTTTTCCTGAGCTTGAATAAGGGCTTAGGAACAAGATATTTTAAAAAAATGTTTCACGTCATGACGTCATTCATTACAATTTTTGTTATGATGCCATTCGTTAAAATTCTGATAACGTTATTCAGTAAAATTGTAATGCCAACGTCATTCCTTAAAATTCTGATGATGACGTCATTCGTTAAAATATTGAAAACGACATTCAGTACGTTTTGATGATGACGACATTCGTTAAAATTCTGATAATGAATTTCGTTAGAATTTCGTTAAAATTCTGATAACGACATTCAGTAAAATTATCATGAAGTCATTCGCTAAAATTCTGATGATCTCATCCACTAACCATTCTGACAAATTACGTAATTCTTTAAAATTCTGATGACTTTATTCCCTAGAATTCTGACGTTGAAGTTACTCGTGTAAATTCTGATGATGACACCATTCGTTAAAATTCTGATAAGGTCATTCAGTAAAATTCCGATGCTGAAGACATTCATTAAAATTCTAACAATGACGTCAACCCTTATAATTCTGTCGATGACGTCATTCGTTACAATTCTGATAACGTACATCGACTTTCGTTAAAATTAAACGATGACATAATTCGCTAAAATTCCAAGGATGACGTCAATCACTATGAATTATTACGAATGAAGTCATTCACTCCAAATTCTGACTATTGACGTCATTCACTCCAAAGTCTAAAGAATGACGTCATTTACTCCAAATTCTGACGAATGACGTCATTCACTCCAAATTCTGACGAATGACGTCATTAATTTACTCCAAATTCTGACGAATGACGTCATTTACTCCAAATTCTGACGAATGACGTCATTTTACTCCAAATTCTGACGAATGACGTCATATTTACTCCAAATTCTGACGAATGACATCATTCACTAAAATTCTGACGAATGACATCATTCACTAAAATTCTGACGATGACGTCATTCACTCCAAATTGTGACGAATGACATTATGCATTCCAAATTCTGACAAATGCCGTCATTCACTACAAAGTCTGACGAATGACGTCATTCACTCCAAATTCTAACGAATGACGTCATCCAGTGAAATTCTGGCAGTGACGCCATTAGCTAAAATTCATCCGATGGCGTCACTCAATAAAGTTCTAACGATAACATCATCCACTCAAATTCTGACGATGTCGCAATTCATTAAAATCGACAATGACGTAACCATCAAAAAATTTAATTAATGACGTCATTTACCATCTATCCCGAGATGTTGAAAAAAAAATTGCAGGAAATCCCAGCTACTCTCTATATGAAAAATAAAGAAATATGAAACTAAAAAATAAATAGGGATGTGGGGGATTGGTAGCGTGTCGTATAATCCACTCGTGTCACATTAAGGACGTGATGGGGGATCTTTTAGGGGTTCTTTTTATGTTTTTTCATCCTCTGTTTCGCTATGGACCCCCTCAGTTCGCCACGGGCTATTTTCAGTTTGCTTTCTAATGTTTTATATCAAAAGATACATCGAGACAAAAAAAATGTTTTTTTGTAAGGTAGGCGGTGTTATAAGCAGTAAAAATATATCTTTTTTTTACTGAAAACATATTTGGGGCATTGTCCCTATATCCCATTTTACGCCACCCTCAGGTACTGTTCGTCAAAACTCATTTAATAGCCTTTATCGTTCTCACTCATGACTGAAACATGAATTGAGCAACATCTTTGAATACCAATCGTGGATTTTTTATACTTTTTTTTTTCTTTTTCTACTTTCTCTCGCTATCCTTATTTTTTTCATATTATGTATTTTTTTTTTTATTTTGGGGAAAAAAATGTTGCTGTACTTTATTTTGTCGTTATGTATGGCCTTATTTCACGTACGACTTGTGAGGCATTGAACTAATATTTTTTTACATTTTTGAGAAGGGGAAACATAGTGTAACCCCCTCAAGACCTGACGAATAATTTCCACGGAGATTTGAAATAAATTTGCATGTTTTTGTTCAGTTTATTACGAGTGCATGCTGCTACCTTAATGTTCTTGTAAAATTTTGGTTAAAAAACATAATTTACTGGTTGGACCAATTGCTGTTTTTGTATTTGAATTTATCACTGCAGTCGACACGCGTTTTTTTGAGAATCTGAGGGGTGCTCATTCCTCCCCCCCCCCAAAAAATTGTTTTTTTTTTTTCGAAAAATATAATTTTCTTTAAAAGACATAGCATAACAAAAACAAAAATACAATCTACATACATGTAGGACGGCTTTCAATATTTTGCCAAATTTACTAATGATAAGTTAGAACATTTTTAAAAAAATTACCTAGAAAAACCTTGAATATTCCCAAAATAAATTTATTTTGTTTAAAATTTTACGAAATTAAATCCGGAAAATGTTAAAAGTTTTGCAAATTTTTACCAGGAAATGGTTGTAATTTGCACATGAAAAAGTTAAGAATTTTGTAAATTTGTCCTTGACAACAGTCGACAATTTTTCAAATTTTTCATCGGAAGCTGTCGAAATTTTTTCATCTAAAATTTCTACAACTTTTGTGAATTTGTCCTCTGAAATCGTTGAAAACGGTACAAATTTGGTAAATGTGTACTTGAAAAATGTAGAGAATTTTAAAAATTTGTCCTCTAAGATTGTTGAAATTATTTCAAATTTGGAAAATGTGTACTTGAAAAGATCGAGAGTTTAGCAAATTTATCCTCGGAAATTTTTGAAAATTTAAAAAAAAATTACAGAAAAATAGAAGAATTAATTATGGATATGACCACATTAATAGGTTGAATTTTCCTGACTTTTTTTAAAATCAATCATTCTTCCATGACTTTTCCAGGTTGTCCAGGGGAACCCTGTTAAGTAAAATGTTTGGCACAAACTATTTCCTCAAACTCTCCAGCACTAGTCTGAAATATTTATTGACCAACTGCTGTTATCAACAAAGGCAAAAATTTATCTTGTTGCGATGACGTTAATATTTCATTCGTTTCATTATTTTTATATTAATATAATTCAATTTCCGATATCGAGGACATGTTGACATATTCATGCATTTGAAGAATTTGCAATAATAAATGTGAGAAATATAACGTGTGTTTATAATTTTATTTTTGAAATGCCATAATTACACGTTATCAATATGTCACAGAAAATAATGTATAAAGTTATAAGAAATGAGAAATGTAGAAATAAATTTCATTTAATTAAACAATGTTATTAAGAACATTATTTGTAAATATATGGCCCCATATGTTACGATACAGTGGTTACTTATTAAGAAGAACTCGCTTAATACGAACTTCTGACATTACGAACTCATGTACAGTCCCAGTCCTTGGGTAGGGACGAATATTGCTAATTTCTTCGTTTATGACGAATTTTGAATTCGGATATTACGAGTTTTCGGTTAAAACGAACGAATATTCGAGTTCCCGAGCATCCCGATTATTTTAATATCATTTTTCTCAAAGAAATGTATTTCAAATATATTTATTTGCAATGTAATCCACAATTTTGCAAAATTGACACAGCACAATATTCAAAATTTTGCAAATTTACAAAAGACAATGTTGAGAAATTTTCAAAATTGTAATTTTTTCATCAATCAGTGTATACGAAGAATTTTTTAAAAAAATTGACAAATTTGTATTCGGAAAATGTAGAACATTTTGAAATTTGATACTCTGGAAAGTTTAATAATTTTGCGAATTTGTCCTCGATAACTGTTACAAATTTGTAAGGCCTACTCGAAAACAGTTAAAAATTGTGAAAATTTGCTCTGGAAGGTTAAAAATCTCGCAAATTAATATTACGAAGAGTTTGAACATTTCGCAAATTTGACTTGGAAAACTGTTAGTTTTTTCAAATTTGTACTCGGAAAGCGGGGAAAATTTTCAAGTTTGTCTCCGGAAAATATCGAAAATTTTGCCAATATGTCTTGAGCTAACCACGTGGTAACATTAATTTTGCATCGCGACAACATAAATACGTTGAATGTCGCTGACATTTTCAAAATAAGTCATTTTTCCCTGACCTTTTCAGGTTTTCCAGGTCTGTAAAACGTACAACAAATATCTGTTTTTTAATATAACGTGTTTAGTACTTCGATTAATCCAAATTGTTTGTTTTCATTTTCAGTTCAGTTTTATTTAATTCACTTTATACTTCTTTGCTTCTATTCAGTTTTCTGCATTTCACGACCTTCATGAACGACCCTCTCCTATCTTTTTTTATGGCATTATTTTGCTACTCTTTTGTGCGAATGAGAAGTATTTCGTTTATCACTTCCGCCCCATTTCTACGCAATTGTGCATCTTTTTATTGACGTCAAAAAGTATGTTACGCCAGAGAAATTGGCAGTATTAATACGCTCGAAAATTTGGACAAAAACAAACAACGGAGATATTTCTTAAAAGTAATTTCGTATTTATTCATTTTTTTCTCTTATCTGGGATTTGAGTTGTTGCCTTTTTGTATATTCTGTCGTTTCTTAGACATTCTTTACGCATGCGCTGAATTCTGAGAGATTATGCATACATAAAAACTACAAAAAAATATCTCGAAATAAAATGTTTTTTGGACAATGTCATGATTTTTCAAAGGGTTTTTTTTAGACAGGGTTCCCCAAGAAATTTCATTTTCAATTTGCCTGACTTTTCCAGGTTTTAAAGAAATATCCCTGACCAATGACAATGTCAAAAATTTACATTTCGCAAAATCGACGCAGGAAAATATTTCGCAAAATTCCCTTATGACAATTATGAAAATTTATATAATTTTTTTTAAATATTTAAATGAATTACCCGAACAAATTTTGAAAACTTGACAATTTTGTATTTAGAAAATGTTGAAAATTTGTACTCGGAAAACGGAGATTTTTGCAATTTTGTCCTCGAAAAACGTGGAAAAATTCGTCTTCGGAAAATGTGGAAATTTTTGGCAAATTTGTACTCGGAATACTTGGAAAATTTTGCCAATTTGTACTTGAAATATGGGCAATGATGCAAAACATATATATTAAAACAGTTTTTAGACAACGACGTATTTATAACCTTAAAATGTATTTAAATCCATTTCTAAATATACAAATTTTGTATTAAAAGACGTAGCTTTCGATTGTTAGTTTCCAGACATCATAACATAATCTTAAATATATAATAAATTACATTTTCTTACAAACAATTATACATTAAAATGCTTCTGAATGCTTTGTAATAACTTTATTAAAACATTATTTTATTTTGATTATCATATTTTGTATATTTCGAAATTGATTTCAATGCAATGTAAGGTTATTAATGCGTTGCTTCAAAAGTATTTCAATAAATTTGTTTGTTTGTTTGTTTTGAAAATGCAATTATTATATATAATCAAGATAAATTCAATTTAAAGTTATGTTTTGTTATATATAAAATTAAGATACGGTATGTACAGTACTTTGAAATCGATTTGAAGACCTTTTAAGGTTATAATTACGTTGCTAAAAAGTTTTTCAATGTATTTTTTTGTTTGTTTTGAAAATGCATTTTTTATATAAACAAGATAAATTTAATAGAAAATTGCGTTTTTTGTTACAAAAGTTGTACATTTTGAAATCGATTTCAATACATTTTAAGGTTATAATTACGTTGCTAAAATGTTTTTCAATACATTTTTCATCATAAAATGTATTATTTTCTTTAACAGTGGTATTATTATTTTTAAATAACATTAATCATATATGCTCATCGGAAACGCGTTAGAAGTGGGTTGTTCAACTACACAAATTACAAATCATTAACTCGTCCAATTAGCTGAAACATCGTTTCAAAGACGAATTAGAGGCTCTGTTTTTCATGACTCGATATACTGGTACCAGTTAATTAATGACGAATTTTCGTTTAATTTCAAATCAAGGTTTATTCGTAGGCCCTCATTTAATGAGGCACTCGCTCGGAGGAGGGTTAATTATGTGTATTTAAAGAGTTGGCCAATCGCATAGCTGCGCTAATTATGTACACTGGAAATCTGGCCAATTTTGACGCAGCTGTTGTTTAGGAGATGTAAAAATCTGGCAGAAAATTCATCGAAAGAGAGGAAACATCTCAAAACTAAAATACACATACACTCGTTTATAATCGACTCTCTTTTCCTACTTACATTTTCACTCCACTCTTAGGCAATTTATTTACTCCTAAAAATAACGAGAGACGAAAAGCGAAAAATAATGGCCTACTTCATTAGTTTTTCTCCGGAGCCTTAATTATCGAGCCGTTTGCGCCATTATATACCGAAACGTCCCGAAATCTGCAGGAAAATCGCCCAATTTAAAACAGAAAAAGAAAAACTATACGGTGTTTCATTGATCGATTCAAATCTATATATATAAAGAAGAGCTGTATGTGGAGGAATGGAGGGATGGCTCAAAATATGTTCCGCAACAACTTTTCATCCACTCACCCAATTGCTCCAAAAATTTCCGGCAATACTTCTCAACACCCCAGAATTAAACTAGGGGGGTTCGCGATCTCGAAAACATTACCCCTTCCCCATGGTCGCACATTTTATCCCATTTTTCTTCCTAAAATGGCCGCCTAATAGGCTGAACCACAAGTTTTGTGTACGCTGAACTGTGTACGTTTCATAAAATTGCACTACCCTTAATGCACCGCTTTGTTGAACCGTGTACGTTACATGAAAATTCACCATCCATAATGCACCGCTTTGTTAAACCGTGTACGTTTCATGAAAATGCCCCATCCATAATGCACCGCTTTGTTGAACCGTGTAGGCTGAACCATGTACGTTTCATGAAAATGCACCACACATAGTGCACCGCTTTGTTGAACTGTGTACGTTTCATGAAAATGCCCCATCCATAATGAATCACTCTGTTGAACCATGTAGGCTAAATCGTGTACGTTTCATGAAAATTCACTGCTTTTTTGAACTGTGTAGGCTGAACTATGTACATTTCATGAAAATGCACCACCCATAATGCACCGCTTTGTTGAACCGTGTAGGCTGAACCATGTACATTTCATGAAAATGCACCACCCATAATGCACCACTTTGTTGAACCGTGTACGTTTCGTGAAAATTCACCATCCATAATGCACCGTTTGCTGAACCGTGCACGTTTCATGAAAATGCACCATCCATAATGCATCACTTTGTGGAATCGTGTAGGCTGAATTGTGTACGTTTCATGAAAATTCACCGATTTTTTGAACCGAGTAGGCTGAACCATGTACATTTCATGAAAATTCACCATCCATAATGCACCATTTTGTTAAACCGTGTACGTTTCATGAAAATTCAACACCCATAATGCACCGCTTTGTTGAACCATGTACGTTTCATGAAAATGCACCATCCATAATGCATCACTTTGTTGAACCGTGTTGGCTGAATCGTGTACGTTTCATGAAAAGTCAACACCTATAATGCAACGCTTTGTTAAACCATGTACATTTCATGAAAATGCACCAACCGTAATGCACCGCTTTGTTGAACCGTGTACGTTTCATGAAAATGCACCATCCATAATGCATCACTCTGTTGAACCGTGTAGGCTGAATCGTGTACGTTTTATGAAAATTCACCGATTTTTTTAACCGAGTAGGCTGAACCATGTACATTTCATGAAAATGCACCACCCATAATGCACCGCTTTGTTGAACCGTGTACGTTTCATGAAAATTCAACACCTATAATGCACCGCTTTGTTAAACCGTGTACATTTCATGAAAATGCACCATCCATAGTACATCACTCTGTTGAACCGTGTAGGCTGAATCGTGTACGTTTCATGAAAATGCACCACTTTGTTGAACCGTGTACAATTAGTGGACGACTGTAAATGACCAAAATCAATGGAGGATTTTGGTCATGAAGGATGAAGGGTCAAACTGTAAATGATCAGAATCCATGGACAATTACTGGTCAAACTGTAAATTACCAGTCTATGGACGATTAAACGACACCAATGTCCAAAATCAATGGAAAAGTAATGGTCAAACAGTAAATGACTAAACTCTATGGACAATTAATGGACACCAATGCTTGTAAATTCAATGGAAATTAAAGTAATGGTCAGATTATAATATAATCATAATCAATGGAAAAATAACCGAAATCCATGCAGAATTTTGGTCAACCTGTAAATCACCAAACTCCGCAGACAATTAGTGGTCATCAATGACCAAAATTGATGGGCAAGTAATGGTCATACTGTAAACGACCAAAAGCCATAGACCATTACTGGTCAAACTCAGCAGCAAATTATCAAAATCCATGGACAATTACTGCTGAAACTGCCAATGATAAAAATTTATGGAAGTTAATGGTCAAACTGTAAATGATCAAAATCTATCGGGAATTTATGGTCATACGGTGAAAATGACTATAACCCATGGACAATTAATGATTAACAGAGACAATAAGCAAAATTCATGGAAAGTAATGGTCATGGACAAAGTGGTCAAACTGTAATGGACCAAAATCTATGGACAAATTATGGTCATACTTTAAAAATGACCAAAATGCATGGAGAAGTATTGGTCATACAGTAAAAATGACCAAACTACATGGTCAATTACTGGTCAAACGGTAAATGCCCCAAATAAATGGACTGGTCAAACTGTAAATGATCAAAATACATGGACAATTAATGGTAATCAATGACCAAATTCCATGGTCAATTACAGACCAAACTGTAAATGATCAAACTCCATGAACAATTACTGTCATACCTTAAATGACCAAATCTAAAGACATTTATTTGCCATCAACGACTAAAATCCATGGATAATTAAATACTGAATCGATGATCAACCAATGACCAATACCCAAGGACCATGATGGATAGAATCAATGGTCAGATAATGAATGATTCATCAATAATTGGAATCCATGGACAATTAAAGATCGAATGGCTGTTCAATCAATGACCAATATCCATGGACAATTAATGACCAATGCCTACGGATAATTAAACCCCGAATTGATGGTCAAAAAACGACCAATATCCAAAGACCATGAACGATGGAATCGATGATCAGACAATGGCTATAGTCAATCAGCGATTAAATGAACAACCATCAATAATAAGAAACAATGGACAACTCGATCGATGGTCAATTAATGATGAATATCCAAGGAAGCAAGAAATAATCGATAGTTGGTTAATCACCGATCAAACAAACGTGTGATCGATCAATGACCAAACAAAGTATGGTCACTAGGCGACCAAAATTAATGTTTAATATGTTAGAGGTCGACCCTGGCGTGCTGCACGCTTTTGCCACCAGGGTCACATTCCTGCTACATTCCTGGGATGAGGTT
>JAQGAO010007157.1:0-11558 GCA_034697705.1 Ommatoiulus sabulosus
TAGAACAGGCGTCCCATAATCGTGATAGGTGGCGCCTCTCGCAGCATACACTCTGCGAAATTCAATTCTAGCCCTGTTCGTGGAGGCTAGAGGGGAAGTTTTTTTTTCACTTTTTCAAGCTAACTGCCAATGTTAACTCACGAAGGAAGAAAAAAAAACCCCCGAACGAAAAACCACGCGTTTTACGTTAGTTTCGCGTTCGCTGCCATGACACGGCCACATCAACGTTTCGTTTGTCCTTTTTTTTGCTGTCCTAACAACGCTTCCGTACAATTTCCTATACAGGGCTCCGTAAAAACTCCTGACGACATTATGCTACAACACGTGCGCATCACAGCATTGACGAGGCCTTTCCGGACTTCAGTTTCAAAGTAAGACATCTTCCACATAATCATAATCATACGGCGACCTTTCATAAATTGTTAATTGTTTCAACGTCCAACACTCCAATGTTCACAGCACTTCTTTGACAACTGAAATTCGTAATTTTTCGGGAAAAGCTCGAGCTGTCAAATTGTGTACTTGCGAGCGAAGAAATACGTTCTGTGGCTCAACGAATTAATTATCCCATATCTGTTCTTGAATCATCATTTTAATCATCCTTCCCTCTTAATTGTGGACATCTGTGGAAGATTCTTATCTTAACACCCTCCGGAAGAGTGGACATTTCAGAAGAAAAAAAACCAATACAAAATCGTGACATAGGCCTATTTGAAAACATGAAAAAACATAAATACATCATTTCTACTTTTTCTCTTCTATTACGCATTATTTTCTCAATTATTACGTGAAATTTACGTTCATTATATTTCAAAACAAGCCCCGATTTTTTGGGGTTGGGGATTCAAGCTCTAAATTTTTGTCTTTCATGAGACTCATAAGCTCCAAATCACTCCTTTGCCATTTCACACAATCTAAAGTGAATTTTCGCGCCATTTTCAAACTATCGTAAAACTGCAATTTCATATAAAAATGGACTAACGGACTCCAGGGCATTGTTTTGACATTAATTTCAGAGGCACTGCTTGGAATCAGGAGCTCAACAAAAAATTAAAAGGAATATTTCATTGATCAATTTTGCAAAATTTTCATTGCTCAATTGGGCACGATTTCAATGATCAATTGTGCATAATATTCCATGTGCTGAATGGAAGAATTGCTGGAAAATGTTTGCCAGAATTTAAAAGAATAGCAAAAGGTCACAAGGACAGTGCTTCGGTTCCACTTTTAACTTTAAAATTGGTCACATCTCCCCCCCCCCTTTCCCATGTGGACAACTGTGGAAAATCTTGAGTTCTCCCACTAATTAACTGTCTACGTGGAAAATGCACAGCCCCTTATTAGTAATCCGTTACAGAAAAATCTGTAATTCAAACTGTTCATAGTTTAAAATCTGACAAAATCTCTTATTTCTTTAAATCTCAAAACCCCATAATTTTTAAATTCTGATACTGCGAACTAATTCCCAATCCCCATCCCTGGGATACATCGAGCAACGTTAATTGCTTCAATTAAAATTAACTTGAACATTAAAAATTTATTTACATTTAAAATTAATACATGTATATGGATCAGAAGTTTGGAACGTATGTAACGCATTTCAGAATGCATATTGATTTATTAAATTTTCAAGATGTATTCTTGTCACTGCATGCATTTCAAAAGATCTATATTCTTGTTATAGTCTATTATTGATTTGCCAGTGCATTTAAAATATACCTTCGTATATTATAAAGTGCCTTTTTTTAAATCTGAAAGGCAATTTGAAAATTACAAAGTGTGCGTGCATTTAAACCTATTTTCACAATAAAGTCAAAATGGATTTCTTTTCAATGTGGATAACCGGGGGTGTAAAGCCAAAATTATTTTATCCAATTATTGAATAACAAATAGCAAAAAAAAGGACATTTCAAACCACTTTTTCTAAGCTACAAAAATTCGTTACGTGTGATCTCCAAGTATAATCGTTTCTGAAGAAAATGTGACGTGTTGACATGTTATTTTGGGGTAATTTTACCGTAATTAACTAAGCACCAAAAACGCTTAGTTTTCAAACAGAATATAGCATCAAAATGATGTTTTGTAAAAAAAAAAAAAATCCATTTTGGATTGGCAACATTTTAAATTTTTCCTCCAAATCCTACAAAATTACTCTTCTACTGGTCAGGATATTAATGATAAGTATCACTCATCTTCCCGTTTTATATATGTCTAGCCTACTGTACTATTATTTTGTATTTTATAGCCAAACAATTTTGGTTGAGTGGTAAAACATGAATTTCTTTCATTTTAGGATTTTTTCAACGGGCAATATTACAAGGATTGAACATGAAAAAATCTCGTGAACTTTCAACGAGACAAAAAGCTAGGCGCATAAAAATCTTAGTGAATAAACATTTAAAGGAGATTTATGGTGTGGCTAACAGAGCTAACGTCGAAGTACAAATTATTGATAGAAAAAAAAATGTCATTTGTAAAAAGCTAAAACCAACTCCAACAAATTCAACTGATAAAACATTGCCTGATTCCGGTTCAACTAATTGTATTTCAGATGAGCAACACAAAATAAATGCAAGTCCCAGCTTTCAAAAGACTCATTGTGTAATGTTACAGTCATCAGAAAAAGCGAAAAAAAAATTGATTTTTCCAAAAAATGAAACGTTGAATCTGGAAGCTGGTGGCTCAGGAACCATTTATAAGGAAAGAAATAGAAAACGCCATAGAATTGTTTTGGATGAATCAAGTGAAAGAAGTGAGGAAAGACAAAATATGCCATTCCACTCTATGCCATCAACCAGTGCGGAACCAATGGTTTCAGAGATTCGTGAAAGTTTTCAAATTAAACTTAGCCCCAACAGCATTGCATCACCTCAAGTAGAATGCCACCAAATTTCTGAGCTTAATCAAACAAGTGCTATTAACAGTACAGAAAACTTGCTTAAGCAATCATTAGAGAGTCAACAAGGTAAGAAAAAACAAAAGTTGCCCATGACATTCTCTATGCTGGTTAAATAAAATAAATTAATGATTTTTGTTGTATTTTCCAGTATTTGAGAAGAGAGTCATGTCAGAACTCATAGAGATTAAAGAATTAATGAGAGAAAACAAAGATTTGCTCTATCAGATCTTGGAAAAGAAATCTGCAAGTCCTGTGGATGAAGATGTGGAGTTATGCAAAGAACATGCATTTCCATCATCAACCAATAATGCCCGAAGCCTGTTCATGAACGAAGCCTGTTGCTCACAAATGGTATTGGATTAAAAAATTCATGTTTGGACCTCATAGAGATTAAACGATTAATACGAGAAAAACTATGTTTACTCTACCAGATCTTGGATAAGAAACCGGCAAGTCCTGTGGATGAACATGTAGAGTTATGCAAAAACCGCCAATTTCCATTGTCAACCACTGATGCCCTCAAAGCCTTTGACAAGTGCCTGATGAACGAAGCCTACTGCTCAGAAATGGTATTGGATTAAAAAGATTCATGTTCGGTAAATGTTTAAATTTCATTTTGGAATTGCATAAAATAATAGCACTGCTTTCATTTTCTAGATTCACTATTTTAGTTATATAGGAGGAAATGATGCAGGTGACTGTGTGAGGAAGGTACTTGTTAAGATGATTGATAACCCACTTGCGTTGAATTATAACTGGCTTGGCAGGGGCAAGGGCGCAAAGCTTCCATTCAAGTCACTTGCCAACATTTGTAAAGTTATCATTGGTATAATATTTCTAAATTAATTTAAATATAAGTTACTGTTGGTTGCAATCGTAAATGCTAATTTCTTATTATTTTTTTTCATTTCTTAGGGGCCACACGCCTTGACAGTAACTTTAAAGATACCAGTACTTTCTTGATTGAAGATGCTATAAAACGCTGGCTCCAGGCTGCCGGCGGCCGATTAAAGCGGGAAGAACTAAAATAATGGGGCCGAGCAACAAATAGAACTGCAGTAGGTTTCCTTTTTTATGCATATGGTTTTAAATAATTTGAAATTTGTATTTAAGTTATTATTTTTCCTAAAATAATTGTTACAGTAATTAATATAATATTCATTGCTTATTCATGCGATTTCTATGTTAGTAACTTATGTTATTAGGAAAATTGCGCGACAAATATTCATTTTTTTGATACAAAAATACGACTTTATATCTTCAAATGAAAAATATAACTCATCGGAATTAATTGATCATGGAATGAGTAATTTGAAGCCCCGTGTTAAACGTTATTCTCTCTTTTAATTTTCTTTAATGTAATTTCAGGCATTTTTTATAAAAACCACATCAGATGTACAAGTACTTCTTCAGGAGCAAAATTTATTTTTAGGCCAAATTACACTATAGTTTCGCTTATGAAAACAAATGGATAAATACAAATAAAAAGTTGGGATAATTGGCTGTAAAATGGATTCAACTACAAGAAGTAAATAAATTTCTCTATAAGTAGTGCACAAATCTTGAAATAGTAGCACACTCACCGCACTTTATTTGGTAATTATGACCCTCCGTAAGAGGCACAAGAATTTTTTGAAAACTTGATTTGATTGGTATAGTTTAAATCTGTCTTACTCAATTATCCTAACTATTATTTGCTAATTTTAATGTTCAAAATTGCACAATTACATCTTCTATAGTTTTCATTCATAATTCATTAATTTCCATTTCTACAGGACTGGTCATAGTTATGGTCAAAAGGGCAAGGCCATCAACTTTGTTTCTGATGACAACCATCTAACATCGCATAACAACGATGAGGGCAAACTAAACTTGTGTGGCATTGAACAGTACTACGCTAATCACATCGAGGAGATGTGCCATCCATTTCACAAGTTTGACTTTTAATGCCAGATATAATTGCTGCCTCAAGAAGTTCTCCCATGACTGACTGATGGCAACTAACACAAACAAGTTGTTTGTGTTAACTTTCACCCATTTTCAATATTGTTCCAGGAATTTACCTCTTACATTAGCTTTTGTAAAAATAGTGTTTAAATAAAGATGTATCATTTACGTATACTATTTTGTACTTATTGCGTAAAATTTGTTAGAATTTTAGGTTTATATTGTTTTGCCACTGTAGGCCAATCTGTCTGTTAGGCCAGTGTAGTCTCTCGATTAGCCGCACATTGCCATGTGTGGCATTTATACTTTGGTTCAATATTGTTTCCCAACTTTGGACCAATGCAATATTATTGGCAGACCAACATCCTGTCAATTTTGGGAATAAACAATGCAATATCATTGAAAAGCCAGCATTCTGCCAAAGTTGGCCCAACAACTTTTGGTTACTTGGGAATTGTCTGCCAAATGGTTGGTCTTGCAACCTTGCATAGCAAAAAATTAAATGTCAACATCAATTTTACCAATGTTGGCGAATGTTTTGAATAATAGAAATGGTCCGACTATCTATGCCAACATTTGCTAGAATGGATGTTGTGACGTAGTTGAGCCTGTTGACAAAGCAGCGGTTTTTCTACTGCTGGATGCCTGTCGAATTTTTGGATGGAATTTCAAATCTCTCATGAAAATTTTCTTAATGTGAACATTTTAAGATGCACACTTCACCCTTGACTATAATGCACTTGACAGTACCTCTGATGTCGAAATCGCAGTTTGGACACAGTCACAGTGGAGAACTCAGGTTTTTTGCTAAACTTCAACAAAAGCTGATTGAAAAGCAGCTACCTCTTGCCATACATACAGGTATATTGGCAGAGATCAACAGGTAACCATCGCTAAAAACGTCAGCCTTAAAAAGTAGGTGTTACTTTTTCAATCAATATCAAAATTAAGTAAGGGGCCATTCAAAAAGAACGTCCTCATGTAGGGGGTAGGGGGGATATGTTGAGTCAAAGACACATTGTGGATAGGGGGAGGGAGGGGGTATTACCATCTTGGACGTCCACTTGAAAAAAAAAAACACCAAATAAAATCAGCTCCCAGGGTAAATGGGAAATTGAGCGCAATATCGCATATTCCCAACGCAAAGATGTTGTCACAATCCAAAATTAATGCTTCTACTAGTACATGGTTAGCTCAGGGCCCATTTTCAAGCTTTAAAATGTTCCCAGTACAAATTTGCAAAATTGTCAACAGTTTTCGAGGACATCTTTAAACAATTTGCAACATTTTACACGTTTTCCCAAGCACAAATTTGCTAAATTTTCAACTGTTTTCAAGTACAGATTTGTAAAATTATCAACGGATTCTGATGAGAAATCTTCAAATTTTCAACAGATTCTGAAGACAAATTGACAACATTCTCAACCTTAGCAGCATTTTCAGAGTACAAATTTGCAAAATCGAGGATAACATTGAAATATGTCAATTTTGTCGTTAGTCAGGGAAATTTGTATAAAAACCTGGAAAAAATCAGGGAAGTTGAATATCTAATAGTCTGGGGAACCCTGGGGATCAAGTATAATTACGATATATTGCTTTTTGGAAGTTCCCAGCTCGTAGAACCCTATATAACTAAACTAGGGACCGTGGACCCTGATTTTGGATATAATTTGCACCCAGAACTAAGATTCGGTATTCGAACTTGTGAATGAGATTTTGTTTTGAAGTTTTGTACGTCCGAACCGAATGAAGGGGGGGGGGGTGCTGATTGACCGGACAAAATGTGGACAGGGGGTAGGGGAAGTCCAATTTTGGCAACATTTTGTAGCCTTTTTTTTTAATGGCCCCTAAAATTACTGTTAAATCTACCTGTTTATTTGTTAATATTATTCAAAGACGGTAATTAAATTTATAAAATTAACCTAATTCATAGAGCGTCCACGCATGCACAGCGCTGAATGTTCTGAAAAACCTTACCTTAAATATTGCTGAATTTGACTGGCATTGACAGTTTTAATGATATCTTTCACCATTTCATCACTGAAACCATCCCGAATCTGCCGCTTTCCGATTGTCAGTAGTAGCTCGTCATGCGTTGTGTTATCCCTTTCGTAGACAATCTTCAGCAAACATCCTAAAGTTCCTGCAATTATTCCTACAACTAAGCCGAGAATGAGTGCCAAGGCAAAGCACAAGCATTTGCGCTTTTCATCACTTCCGGAAGGACAGGATGTCGAGCAAGGCATAATGACGAATGCAGGGCTTTACAATTCTGCAATGAAAATAATGGAAGTGATATTCTAGAAGTAATTAAGCTCATTTGAATTTGCTAAAAAAATGTCTGAACTGAGTGCATGTATTTTTTCATTAACATTGTGCAATAATACAGTGCCCTTGGCCTTGACCATGAGATTTCAGGCGGAACCGCTAACATACTGTGCCGCTATAAGACCCCAAAAATATGCAAAATAAACTTCAGCCAATGATCGAGCTGATGATTTACAAATCAACTTTTGGCCTGACCATTACATGGAATGCTGGTATTCCAGAGGCTGCCCATGGTCAAGTGCAGCGGGACAACACAATTGAAATATTTTTTGTTTGTTTCTCATTCATTAATTTACCCGAAAATGAAATATTAAAAGCAATATGATCCTGTAATATTGATGTTTTTAGTTAGTGGTGACTGCACAAAAGCGTGCGAATCATTTGTAGTTTGATGTAGGTGTACTCAGACATAAGCTTTATAAATCGTACATTAACAGTCGTGAAATCACGTGGGTAAATCGACACACTCTAGGCTTATTTTTGTAATTAAAACAATGTTTGAAACATACTGGAAACATGTACTGTATAGTACAGTAACATTATGGCAGGGGTTCTTAACCTTTTCATCATCATGGACCACTTGCAATATTTAAACAATCTGACGGACCCCTTACAAACTAAAGTGTAGGGCAGGTTTATTATATTATTATTTATTGTTATTATTTTTAACGTACGTCTTCGTGGACCCCCAGTACCTAATCTATGGACCCCGGTAAAGCCCTGAATTACAGTCATGAATTACAATGTATTCGAATAAACCCAGATTTTTACTAGAAAATGACCTTTGGTATAGCACCAACGGTTTGAGTTCGACTCAAATCACATGCATTGTAACGGAATCTCCACGTGACAATTTTTAGATCCACATTCATAGACCAAAGCTCGATCGTAATTTTTAGAAAGAAAACGTGTGTCCAAGTTACTTCGAGTAAAAAAATTTTAAATTTGTAGTATACAGTTATTGTATTCCCACGTGTCATTTTCGTGATAAAACCATGGTTTTGATTTTTATTTGACCTCTGCTCTAGCGTATATATTATAGGACTAAGATTACAGAAACATGTAAAACTCACGATTTTTTCAATTTTTTTTTATTATCGATATGTTTTTAATCACTAATTGTCTGAAATGACCTTTTCGTGGGAGAAAAATAGGAATTATCAAAAGATATCGCGATAACGTCTACAGAATTTTGACTACTTATGTCTTATATACAGTATGTTAGTGCTTTTTAGTTCTGTAAGACGAGTAAAATCGATACATTACGAAATCGTTTATGAAATCTGGGGTAATTATCGATCCGCGGATAAATATCTTGGCGTCCCATCCACAAACGTAACGGTCTTTAGGATGCTTCCCAAACAGACCGTGCTTTATGGCATTAGTGACCATCGATCTGCGATTCAGCTGAGAACAAGGCGGATGCCTAAAAAGTTGCATCACATTTTGCTTCACTGCAAAGTTTCAAAAGAGAGCAGTTGAAGGACTCGAATGAGTGACTATACATTTCTACAATATAGAAAATAACTACGAAACGGGCGTACTTTTAGAGATAACTTTTTGTCCGTACTCTTCCTTCAGGTTCTGAGGCAATTTCATGATGGCTTTGTCCACCTTGTCTTCCAGAGCGGCATTGTTGTATAGCTCGGTGAAATTGAAGGCTCCAGGTTCGATTATGGCCACGTGTACCTTGTAACGTTTCATCCATAATCTAATTCGGCATACAAAAAAAAACATCGTGTATATACGCACAACTTGGGTGTGCACTCGGTTGCATCGTATTTGCATTAATCCGCATTAACGATCGACGCTCGAATTTGAATCCATGTTAACCTCCTAAGGGGGCATTCAAAAAAGATGTCCTCAAAATTTTCCCAAAATTGGACTCCCCTCCCCACCCCCTGTCCGCATTGTGTCCGGTCAATCAGGACCCCCTTCTCCCCCTCCTCCCCCAATCGGACGTTCAAAACTTAAACAAAAATTGTACTCGGAAAATTTTTAAAGTTGGTCAAATTTGTACTCGGAAAACGTAAATTTTGAATTAAAAGGTTGAGAATTTGGCCAATTTGTCCTCATAATCTGTTGTAAATTTCGCAAATTTCTCCTCGGAAACTGTTGTAAATGTTAAAAATCTGTACTCGAAGACAGTTGAAAATGTTGAAGGACGTGGGAAAACGTGGAAAATGTTGCAAATTTGTCCTCGGGAAAACTTGGAAATTTTTGCAAATTTGTCCTCGAAAAAACGTGGTAAAATTTGTAAAGACACCTCAGAAAAGGTTGAAAATTTTGCAAGTTTATGCTCGAGAAAATGCTCTGGAAAATTTAAAAGTTTAAGTTCTCTGACTTTTCCAGGTTTTCCAGGACTGGAGGTACCCTTTTTAATGACCCATGGCACCTATGCGATATTGCGCTCAATTTCCCTTTTAATTTGGGAACTGATTTTATTTGGCATTTTATTATCAAGTGGACGTCCGAGTTGGTCATACCCCCCTCTCTCCCCTGTCCACATTGTGTTCGGGACTGAACCTATCTCCCCTACCCCCTACATGAGAACGTCCTTTTTGAATGGTCCCTAAGATGGCTGTCAATGGACCTTATGCAGATTTCGTCAGCATGCATATATCACGTTACATTTCATTCATTATATTGGCGAAAGATCATGTGATGTAGTCCCATACGTAACTCGCTGGTAACTATTCCAAAGTTCAAAAATTGACTGCACAAACTTGATTAACAGGGGAGCATGTTCGTGGTCCTTGACAAGAAATATTACCTCAGACCGCCGCAATAAGGTTCCAGTGCATGCTTTGAGCAAATGTAAGGCTCCATACTACCCGTGGCTCTTGCTCCTATGCTAGTGACAGTTACAATTCGACCAGTCGACTTTTTAATCAACGGCAGAAATGTTTCCGTCACGGTCACCGTCCCGAAAAAGTTTACTTCCATCACGTGTCGGTAATCCTCTCGATGAGCCAAGGGGAAAAGAAACCCTTGCAGCACGCCAGCGTTATTTACGAGTCCCCATAGCTCTGGAAGGACACACATTTCCCAAATAACGATATATTTTCAAAAAAAATTCCCAATTTGTCCACATTTATTCCACATTTGGTTGCATACCGTATTACTATATTTGAAAACAATCGCATGCAAATACATTTTGATGTTCAAACTCGGCAAAAATGCCGAAAATGTTATACCTTGTCCATTCTTTTTTAAATCCTCTTCAATAGTGTCTCTGGCGCGAAGGACACTTTTCTCGTCGGTGATGTCAATCCTGACCGTTTTCAGGCAACCGTTGGTGGCGTTTCGCAGATCATCCTCCCCCTTCTCTGTGTAACATCCGGCGTACACTTTGACCCCGTGCTTGACCAGATTGACCGCCAATTCATATCCAAAACCAGTGTCCGTTCCGGTGATGAAAACTGCTTTCGACGTGTATCCATCAATGTACGGTCTTCGATACAAACGCTCCAAATAATAAGCAACCAGGCCAACGATGGCAACTGAAGTTACGATGAGGAGCCACATGTTTGCTCTCTAACTTTCCAAACAAGATAAGAAACTTTATTAATGCTGTCAACGTTTCACGATGATTGCAATTATGACGTCGATATGAGCTGATAAGAGTATGCGATAGCTCATGAGTTCACTAACACTATTCCTGCCTCTGAACAGACTGAACTTCTGAAGCGCGTTGGTCACTTGGTCGTTCTCCAGACATACTACTTACGCGAATGTGACGTTTGTCATTCACTGCAACCTTCAACCAGTTCCCGATGGTGACTAGCAATTAATAGACATTTCCAATGACGTATTATGCCTGGTTATACTATGTATACCTTTTATCCTGAAACCGTGTTTTTAGGCCATTTTCCATTGACCTTATTCACTATAAAAATCAGCTCTGCGAATAAATAATTGTTTGACAACATGCCAGTTTTAAACATGGGGAAAACTTTCATTTTTTAACTTATATCAGAAGCCTACACGTTATGGTGAAAATGTAAAGCTACAGTATATGTCCACGCTGGAGGAAACATAGATTAACGTCTTGTTGCCACGTGTTACTGGAATGTACAGTACATGTACATTAAACTTAAATATTTAAGAACACATTTGTTTCTAAAGCCAACCTGTTAGAACTCTCGATCGTGCCTTCCCACATTTCAGTTCGTCCAGTACGTTGGCTGTCCCAAGGTGACATTCCTGGGATTCCTGGGCGTTTACCGAGATGACACGTAACATGATATGACGCGTGACTGGTCAGTAACATGTCGAAACCAATGCAAACATATGGGTCAGCGCACATACAGGGTGTTTCATAAGTAATAGTCAAAAATTGTAGGGGTTGTAGAGGGTAGTAAACTGAACATGTTTAGTATAG
>JAQGAO010007158.1:0-11558 GCA_034697705.1 Ommatoiulus sabulosus
CCTCAAGACAACATTCTAAAATTTCATAAATTAAGCTTAGATACAGATTTCAATGTCACTAACCTGACTCCTTTCTTATAAAAACTGTCTTCAAACCTACTGAAAGCTGTCTCTGATATGGAGAAAGCACAGGACGCACGACGCCTGAAAAATGAGAAAATAACAATTGAAATCTTTGATATTGGGGACAAAGTTCTCCTAAAAATAAATCCAATAAGTTCAAAGAGCAAAAATTATACACAGAAACTGGCACCTAGAAAAGATGGTCCTTTTACCATTTCTAAAGTCATTTCTCCAAACACATATGAGGTGTGGGATACTAGTAGTGAGGCATGGCATATTTTTCGCCCAACATTTTATTATTACCAGTTATCATTTACCAATTTTTATAGAGTATTGCCAAAGAGCTAGGGGTCTTTGACCCTATACCAAATTGTTTAAGGATTCCCTTGCGGCGCCGCATGCTACGATGAGGGTAGCAATGCTACCAACCACCCCTCTTGCGGTGCCGCAGTTGCTGCGCCGTACTCCGTACGACGTAGCAAGTGTGGCACAGCGAGGGCACTCATCTTTATAGCTGTTAGCATCTTCTCATTGGTGAGAAGATGCTTGGGAACATCCCCTGGCACATAGTATAAAGGGGTCTGCCTTCAGCAGCCCCACACACACACACTACCTCTGGATTTTACTCCATGCGCTACGCTTCCTGCCAGCATACATTTATTCTAACCTAGTTATACATGTTAGAAAGAACATAGTTCTGTATTGCTTAGTCTATCTTGCATAGTTGTGTATTCCATCAGACTGTCAACCGCAAAAATAAAACTTATCATTATTGGATTCACCTTATGGTGTCGTGACTATCCTTCGTGTGCCACTCAGGAGACGTCTCCAGACCTGTAAAGACAAAAGGACACATTATAAGTATTGGAACTTTGTTCAATTATTTTACGAGAATATTACTTGTGGTAATATTAGTAGCAATTTTATATTGACACCTCTCAGTACGCCATTCTTAGAACATGGGTCCAATAGGCCCCAAAATTACAGGAAACATCAGAAAATACCCTTTAAAAGGAAACATATCAAAAGAAAAATTAAAGAAAAAGCCAAAACCGGACGGCAAGGGCCGAAAGTGCCCTACATGGAGCATGGAAAACGAGGACGCGGAGCCTCTCGTGACTTTCAAAAGACGTCAAAAATGAAGAAAATAATCAGATATCCAGCAGAAAATCAATGCATAGCAATTAATAAGAGTGATATGAACATAATGTGTGACAGAAATTAAGTAGACAAGCACTAAAATGCAAATAATAAAAATGAATGGGAACAGGCCAGATTTTGATAAAGCAGACGACTGTATATGAGAGTGCATCTGCAATACCTGGAAAAAGTTTTAATGGCCGACCAGTCACGTGTCTAAACACGGAATGGCCGCCGTAAGGAGGCAAATTTGAATTTGCCTATTCATTGGTATGGTTTTGAGAGGATCTGGATGGACCAGGGTCTGTGTTTGGTGTAAATACAGGCCAAAAGCCCACATATTCGGCCAGGAGATGCTCGTCTGACTGCCATTCCCAGTTATTGTAAAAGCTGGGAGCCAGAACGTTGGGAAATCTCCAGGCCAGAGTGGTAGGAAGGCATTTCGCCTTTAGAACCGTGGCGGCACGATCGACATTGTAAATGGTGGTGAGCCACATGTTGGTTTGATTTGGAAATTTAAGATTCAATTCCCGAAGTTCGCCGAAATGCAAAACAGCCAAGGACTGGCATGTTTTGTGGAAATCTAATTTGGAGCCTTGTCCATCTGTTGGGAAACATAGCCTGCCATGGATTTAGTAAAACAACCAAATGCCGTAGCAACAAACTCTTTGCTGCAAGCCGCAACCTGCGCTTACAAATAATGAATCTTTGCAATTTGAAAGCGTGCGGGTTTCTGGATCTTGGGGCGAAATCTGGTGGCTTTAGAGGGTTGAGGCGGATCTATAGCCGGAACGGATGATGAGACGGTTTTCTTCTGTTGATCCCTGTTATTCTTAGGAGGACGACCACGATGCTTGGTCTTGGGTTGGTCAGGAACGATGGGAGCTGGGTCTGGGAGGACACTCAGTAGGAAATCGCCGGGCCCATCCGAGGTTTCCTCAGACTATGGCTTGGTTTCTGCAGTTACGGGTGTCTTGAGAGCTGGCACGGAAGTCGAAGGCGTGGGAACTGCAAGCTGGAGCTGGGACTGGCACAGGAACAGGCGCTGGAACTGAGGTACGCTTCGGACGACCGCCCTTCTTGGTGTGGAGAATTAGAGTAACTTTGGCTCCTGCAGCACTTGGGTATGGCTTGAGGTCTCGGGTATTACATGTGCCCAACGAGGCGTCGCGCATGGGATCCCATACCTCGTAGGTATTTGGTGACATCTTGTTGTGAATGACGTACTTGCCATCGCGTTTTGGAGCAAGCTTAGCTGTGAATTTTCTTGCAGCCGAGCTGAGGGGAAGGCTGTCACCAGGACCGCGTCACCAACTTCAAACGCCATCGGTCGACAGTTGTCGTTGTGTTCATGACGGGGAATGTCCTGAGCAACCTCGAGCTTGCCTTTCACATCCAGTAGAGTGGAAGTCAAGTTTTGCAAGAAATCTGAGAAGGATGTCTTAGTGTACACCGGATCGTGGCAGAAGGCGTGAAGCTTTGTGAAGTTGTCGTGTGAAGTCCGTAGTATTCGCCTGAATTCCAAATGAAATGGAGAGGTTTCCATGCTCGAGTTCCAGGAGGTGTTCATTGCCCAGCGGATTGCAGGTAAGTGCAAATCCCACTGGTCGTGTGGTTCCTGCACGACAATAACTAACTTTGATTTCATGTCCCGGTGTTTACGTTCGACAGGGTTCGCTTGAGGATGATGTTGAGCAACATGTTGGAGAGTGAACCCCATGAAACAATCGGCTTGTTCCAAAACCGCCGACAGGAATTGTGGTTCGTTGTTGCACGACAGTCTTTGGAGTTCCATACCGCAGGCAAACTTCGTGGATGAGAACTCTGGAGATAGTGTTGGCCTTGGAATCTGCAACTGGAAACAGTTCCACATACCCGGTGGCAATGTCGCAGACACTGAAGATGCATGTATTGGCACAAGCAGTCTCAACCAACAGACTGACAATGTCCACGCTGATGTCATCAAACCGGGAATGATACGAAGGGCTGGTGGTAAGAGTCTTGCTGCCCTGGACAGCAGGTTTGTATTTTGCGCAGTTGATGCAGTTTTCAACAAAGTTTTTGACATCGTGCTTCATGCCAAGCCAATAATACTTCGTCAGAAGTCTCTGATAGGTGCCATCAACACCCTGATGTCCCGCTTTATCAGGACTGTGGTTCCATCTGATGATACGGATTTGATATTCTTTTGGGATGACCAGATGGGGTTTCTGGACTTCCAGAAAGTCAAGGTTTATCAGGACTGTGGTTCCATCTGATGATACGGATTTGATATTCTTTGATATTCTGTACAGTAGGGAGTCTAGAAGAGTGTACCCTCGCCCCAAGTAGGTCTTTGCTTCGCCTTCGAAACTGGGATCATCGGTCTGCAACGCACGGATGATCGCAGCACAGGAGTCATCTTTGGACTGCGTAAGTTGGAAATCTTCCTTGGTGATCGGCTGTTCATCTATGAAGAGCTGATGGATCACCACTACCGGTTCCACCTTACTGTTTGGCCGGGATAAAAAATCAGCAACCGCGTTGAGTTTGCCTTGTACGTATTCAACGTCAAAAACGTAGTTTTGCACCGATAGAGCCCACCGGGCCAATCGCCCTGTGGAATTGTTCAAGGTGATCAGCCAGCGTAGTGGACGGTGGTCAGTGTTCACCACAAAGTCAATGCTGTCGATGTAATGACGAAACTTCCCGATGGCCCAGATGACAGCAAGCGCCTCCTTCTCCATCGTGGAATAGTTTATTTTGCCGATCTGTGAGGAGCTTGGAAGCATACTCGATGACATGGTAAGGTTTTTCATCACCTTGTAACAGCACGGCACCCATGGCCTCTTGACTGGCGTCAGTGAAGATGCGAAAACCTTTATTGAAGTTGGGTTGAGCCAGTATGGGAGCCTCGCATAGCCTATCTTTTCAAGTTTTGAAAGCTTGCATGCACACTGAATCAAAAGTAAAGGACATATTCTTCTTCAACAGTTTGTAGAGGGGATCGAGCTGCGATCTCGAAAAATTTGGGGATGAACTTGCCAAACCAACGACACGCTGACAGAAATGACAGCAACTGAGTTGTGTTGTTGGGTAATTTCAGCTCAATGATGGCCTTAATTTTCTCAGGGTTCAAACTTATACCCTCAGGTGAGATGATGTGACTTAGAAAGTTCACTGCTTCTTTAAAGAAGTGACATTTCTTCCGCTTAAGAGAAAAGCCATAGCGCTTTAGGAGCACAAAAACCTTTTCGATGTCTTTTAGATGCAGCTGAAATGCCTCTGAAGCTAGGATCAGATCATCTTGATACCCCTTAGAAGCTAACTCTGGAACATGGGAGAGCATCTCCTCGATGACGCGTTGGCAATGCGCGGCTGAGTTGCGAGCGCCAATCGGCATTCGCGTGTAACTAAACAACCCATCTGGAGTGACCGTGGTAAAGTATTTCTGGCACGACTTATGGATGGGGATTTGCCAGTAACAATTGGTAAGGTCGAATGTCGACATAAAGGGTTTGCCTTGAGTTTCTGCCAGGATGGAATCAATGCGCGGCAGAGGATAGTTGTTGGAAACCGTGACGCGATTCAGAGCGCGGAAGTCTGTCACCATTCTGACATCTTTGGATCCGTCGTGTTTCTCAACAAGCAACGAGGGAGCAGCCCACTCGGAAGAAGATAGGGTAAGATATCCCTTGCGTACAAGGGGATTGATTTTTTCTTTTAATTGAGCTCTACGATGCGGAGCCGAACCATATGGCTTACTAGCACAGGGGACCTCACCAGGTTTAATCTCAATGCGTTGCGGAGCGACACGGGCAGGGCCAGTGGGCTCCTGGAAAACATCAGCATGCTTAATAAGTAAGTCATTAATTACTTTGCGTTGTCGTGAAGAGCACACTTGTGCCTCGTCGGGACGAAGAGTGATGTCTTCAAACTCGACTTAGTTGATATGAGCCATGGCCAATGGTTTCTCGTTCTCTGGGCTGGAGGCGAAAGACACCAATGGGTTGTCTGCAAAAGACCATGTATGCTCCAAAAAGTTTATGCAAATTTTTGCGGCTTTAAAAAAGTCACTACCGAGTATTATTTGCTCGGTATTATATGATGGTACAAGGACAAGGGAGAAGTTAATGGTTCTCCCTTTTATCAGGACTGGCACATGGACAGCATGGGTGTCGACGGAGGTTGGCCGGTGATCAGCGAGTAAGATACTCTTCTTAGATGAGGTCATCATGAGGTCAGTTTGTACAAGCTTATCATAAAGGCCTCTGCCTCCTAAGAAGGTATTGGACCCTAAGTCTAGGATGCACCGTACCCAAATGCTGGCAATGTGGCAGGTGACAAATAACAGCTCCATTTCTGGTAAAGTGTTCCCCACTCTTGCAGCGATGGGAGCAATGCCCGCCAAAGGAGATCCGGCGTCGGAACTTAGGGTTTAAACAAGGATTATGTTTACCTTCATTGGCTTGTCAGACTCTTTCTTCTTTGCGCACTGTGGACAATCGGTCTTAGTGTAGCCTGGAAGGCCACACATGTAGCACTTCAATGTTGCCTGGTTTCTGTAAGGTTTCTTTTTATTAGTATTCTTACCACCCTTGGCCTCATCTGAGGAATGTTTATGCTTGGATGAATCCTTATTGGGCGGAGATGTAGTCTCATCCTGCGGGCGGTTGTCTCGGGATTTGTGGCCATGTCCACGGCGATCACCGGAGCGATTGCCTCGGTTGTAGCTACGATCATTTTTCCTCTGGGGTTTACCTGAGTAGGAATCATCCTTCTTGCGACGATCATCCCTATCAGAGTCCCCTTTGCGCGATGGTCTGTGCGAATTGTAATTGCGGATAGTCTCTCTGTCCCCCAAACCCTCACCAGGGTCTTCATCGGGCCAATGCTTGGTGAGAATTAGTCTCGGCTCAACTTCCTCTGCCACCTTGGAAAGGTAAAAAACCGAAGTGATGCCTATATGTGAGACTAAAACTTGAATTAAAGGGTGTAAACCACTATAAACAACATCAATTATTAATTGTAAAGGTTGCACCGAATGCAATTGGCCTATCTCTTCCATCATGAGATTGATATAGTCTGCTACTCCCTGACCGTAGAGTTGCCCGAACTTGTTGATGCGAGGCCGCAATGAAGAGTCCTTTTCACTTACACCAAAACGAGTGACTAAAGCGCTAAATACCTCAAGCCAATTGTTCAGGTAGATGCTTTCAGTCAACCACCACTTCTTGGTGGGAATTTCTAACATCCAATACAAAGATTCAAACATTACTTGGTCAGAGAACGCACCTGCCTGTCAAACTCGATCGACATTTACAATTCACTCCCAAAAGTCAGTTCTCTTTCCTTTGAAGTGTCCAACCGATTTGAACATCCGCATGGCCCTCTCAAATTCCCAGGGTTGAGGGACTCCTGGAGGATGCGGTTGATGTGGACCTGCGTACCGGGGAAACTTACCTGGATGGTTTGGATGCACACCTGTAGGGTTTGGGTGTGTACCTAAAGGAGGCACTTGTGACGCTCCAGCTGGTTGATGGAAAGGATGCGAGTGACTTGAGCTGAATGAAAAGGCAGGTGGTGGATCCGGTGGAAATCCTAAAAGGTTGGTTAAAGCGGAATTCCAAGTCGGAGCACTGGTCAGAACGTATGGAGTAGGCTGTGTGCTATGGAAACAAACAGGATCTGAACCAGAATTAGTAAAGGCAAGATTAGACGATGGTACTCCAACTAGTTGAGTTATTCCCTGCGCAGGAGGTGGCTGAATGTTGTAAACAGCAATGGTTCCGGGAAAAGGACCTAACAGTGAAGGTTGTTGATAGGCCATGGACCCAGGGTAAGGTCCCAGCAGTGAAGTCTGTTAAGATGCAGGACCAGAAGGCATAGTGAATGTAGGCATGTCCAGATAGGGTCTGAACAGCTGAGCCTGGTTGGGTTGAATGTCCACTGCAGGGTTCATTTGCATAGGAGGGTTGACACTGAAATTCTGAAAAAAATTCAGGTTATTCGAGGTTTGTGACTCCATGGGCAAAGGCACGGAATGGGCCTGTGCTTCAAAGATTGGAGCATCAGGTGTGCGCACTACTGTGGCCAGGTAGGGAGGTTGCACCCCCCAGACTTGTAGATGGTAAAACATCACCAGTGTGGGGGTATTGCCCAACCCTGCAAGGATTAGAGCAGCTTCTTGTAGGGCAGCAGGTTCAGTGAACCTGCGAAAGCTTTCTTAGGGGGATCTGATTTCCCCCCTAAGTTGAATGACCAGGGCAGACTCAGTAGAGGAAGCCCTGCTGCTGAACACCTGCTCCTGCTCGTCTTCGGAGAGCATCTCTTCGGCAGGGGAGTGTTCACCATCTGATGCCATGTTGTAGAGTGCTCCAATAACAAAATATTATCAAAACAATTTGTAGAGGGTACAATAGCAGCACAAATACGAATGTCCCGTGGTTAATTAGCAAGAAAAACCGTTTGGGAACAGGGAACAGGGGCACGAATCCAAATGGCTCCCTGTAGTACTACGTAGTAAATATTTGGGCAGGGAAAATAAGAGCCCAGTGTTCTAAATTTAGGCGGAAAAATTCACCACCAGTTTTGGCGCAAAGAACACAAATGTGGCGCGAAAACTATAATTTTTTCCTCACAGGGAACACAAAGGAACTCGTGATCAGCGAGTTCCTCGCGAAAACTGCACGAAATTCTAGCCAATTTCACGAAGAATATGGAATCTTAACTTTCCCAAGCAAAGTCAATAGGAAGATTACCAAGTTTCCTGTGGATCGCATGGGGCTCCGTAGAATAGCAGAAAGGCTCGAATGTTTGCAAAAAGGAGAGCTTGGACACAGTAACAAATTTCAAAAATTTAGATTTGTGAGTTGTGCTTTTAACAATAGCCAAGCTCCCACAGGATTGATATAAAATTACTTTTAAATGTTTAACGGTAAATTTCGAAGAACATTACAGAGATAGACCAAACGGGCCTTAGTAGATTTTTGGTAAATTGAATTTTTAAGATTATCATAGTTCTTTTCAGGTTTCAGTGAATTTTTGAACGACAATCTATCTTTAACTGATAGTGAAAGGTTATTCTGGTGAAAATTTATAAAACAAAGGTCCAAATTTATTGGAATTCGCAGAATTGTTCATTGACAATGCATGAAGGGTAACATAGAGCCCAGATTCAAGAGGAAACAGTCTGTAGGAGACACCATAGAATTTGAAATTAGTTCTCTGATTTCGAAATGGTGCTAATGTGATTCTTATGTCACTTTACCAGGATCAATTAGAATTCTCTCTCTTTTCAGAATGACACTAAAGGGGTAATGATCTCTAACCATTTAATCTGGTTAATTTTGACAAAATGTTTCTATTCTTCCAGCATGCAGACGACAGGCGAACGACGCGTGCACTTTCAAGGCAGAATAACTTTTTGCTCTCGAGTGTTCAAAGAGTTACAGTTCAAGCATGGATTTCTTTCAAGCACAAAGGTAAGTTCCACTTACTGCTTTGTTAGTTTCTTCTTCGTTTTCAAGTTCAAAAACGTGTAGGAAGATGTCCGGCTGGTGGTAAGTCCGTTGGTATCACCTAATCCTTAACTTTGTTGTAGATCAGGATGAAGTCCGGCCCACTGTTTGGTCGCCAGTTGTAAGGTTCCTTCCTTGCCTTGCTGCTTGAAGACCGATAGGAAAATATCCAAAGGAATTGAAAGAAATCGTTTATACAGTTTATAATAAAATTTGTCTAATTTTAATTTGTTAAATTTGTTACAGAGATTGCGTGACCAGTGTCGATGCGTCGGCACTGGGAGTACTGGCTGTTTGGAGAAGGGTCGGACAGTTTTGGTTCTCCAAACACCACCACCTGTTACCTATAACACTGTCATCAGTGTAATAACCGAAAGAAATTCATGGTCCGTTCCCACGGACCAGGGATCAATCCCTGGATTAAATCCGGCTGTCCGAAACAATTCTTCGGACAGCTGCAAACACGATAACAAGTTAATAAATCACGACTGTGAACCTAAGGATAAGTAAACGGAGGAGGGTTGCAATGTGTCAATTTTGTATTCGAAAAATGGTGAAAATTTATTCTCGGTAAACGTGGAAAATTTTTGTCTATGGAAAACTTGATTTTTTTTTCAAATTTCTACTCGGAAAATGGGCCCTGAGCTAACAATTTAGAACCAATAGTTTTGGAATGCAAAAGCATGACATTTCCCTAATGTTTTTAAAATTAGCCATTCTTAAATTTTTAAAAATGTACTCCAGGTTTAAAAAACAAATACATGATTATGTTGAATAGTTAGGAAAAAATATGTGACCTGTTTTGATCCCTATCCTCTCTGCAGCGTGTATACCGTAACATCAAGTTAGATCTTGACTGTTTATATCTTTGTGAAAGCGTACGTTTAGCATTAAATATTTAATATTCGGTGGTTATCTTAAAGAAAGAAGTAATGGAAAATGACAATTAAGGTAAAACTGCATTTAAATATAAATTATAAGTTTGGGGATTAGAAGTAATGCCTTGTTATAATACAAACACAAAAGCCGAAACAAAAAAACCATGAAACAATTACACATGTAAACCTGTGAATTATTTTAATTTGGGGATTTTTAAATAAGATGGAAGTACGTGACAAATTTTGTTATTACAAAATAATGTAGGTTTACAATAGTTACTTTTTTTTTAAATTCACAAGTCGGCTCAGGTGCTAGAGTAGTGACCAGAAGATTGTTGTTTGACAAAATGCAACAATAAAACTTGCCCTGTTTAGAGGAAAATGACTACTCGAAAGACCAAATCAAGAGCATCAATCACAAGTTTTCATATATTAAATCACAATTTCCCAAATAGGACACATTATTTAAAACAAATTATGAATGGCTATACTAATTAAGGGACCTTCCAAATCCCGAAAGTAGTGCAGAAGCATTCAGGATGACCACCTATAAAGCATTTAAAAAATCAAGTGAGAGATGTAAAAGAAGAAAAACAGAAGACAATCACAATACTGTAGACGATGAACTTATAAAGCCTGCTGCTGAAACAAAGCTACACACTTCTTGAAAGCGAGATGCTTCCATAATACTAAAAGAAATTACTAGTTCTCCAAGCAGGGCAGCAAGGAATATATAAGAGTATACTATAGGACTAGACAACATGATACTACACAGCGAAAATGTTTGTTTAAGCTGATTAAACTAGAAGACAATATGAGATAACAAAAAGCTCAAAAATTGTCGCCCTTGCTACAGTGTACTAAAAATGCACATAAACAATGCTACCCAGCTAAGGAATTAAAGTTGGTCAAAAAAGATATAAAAAATAAAATTTTTTTGTTATTTAGAAAGTTCCCTAACACTTTCCACACAATGTTTTAATAGGAAAACTCAATTATTATATCACTAATTCTACAGAAATAAATTTGTCCACCTAGATTACCCAAATACCCAATCGAGCATTGGGCCGTTCACAACAATCAAAAAAGCTTGAGGCAAAAGCAAAACTAAGAAAGCTGAAAAAGGAGAATGCGGTCATCGCCATTTTTTGGAAAAACTGACCTAAATGACAATGCAGCTCAAACCATACCTGCGGAAAGTACGATCTGCAGAAAAAGGAAAACGAATTTTTGAATAAACAGGGTGGTCCTCGCCATTTAACATTTGAATCCAATTGTTATATAGCTCCCTTTTTGTAAATTTTAGGCTTTCCTAAAAATTCGGACCATTAAATAGTTTGAGGCTACTTACGTCTACATGTTCTATGCATGTATATTACAAACATGAAGTCACATGTGCAAAATCTGAAAGATTATCAGTGTTTATAAACCAATGAATACATCGTAATGTCGTTTTACACTAGTGAATCCAAGATGCGTACAGCTTATGTTTGAGTACCCCAATGATCATGTTCCCCGCTTGAAAAAACTTCCTAAGATCAGTGCCAGCTCTTGGTTTAAGCAGAGCCAGTTCATGGCCCCGCGTAACACCTGACCGAAGATCGAAGAACTCATGGCATGCAGTTAACATCTAGGTGCCCTTTTATAATTTTAAACGCCTCAATTAGCATGCCGCGGGTTTTTCGTGCATTCAATGTTATCTAATGGCGAATTCAACTCACCCAAAAAGTGCACACCGGTGTGCACCGAGTGCACGTTTCTGCACCCGTTCCGTTCGGCTCAGAAATGGTGCATACTTCACTGAATTAGGTGCACCCTACGTTCCCTATTTAACTGGATACACCTCGTGCACCAGGTGTGCACCGGGTGTGCACCAGCTCCACCATCAAGGGAGCTGGTGAAGGCGGTGCACCCAACATGGCGGATAGGGTGGTCGGGAGGTCGCATCGCGCAATACATAGCACGTGATCGGTTTACA